>CAUYQV010138396.1:0-17102 GCA_963574575.1 Galagoides demidoff
GATCGGTGGGAAGGTTGGAGGGAGGGAAGGATTGAAGGAGGGAAAGAAGGAAGTTATGAGGGAAGGAAGGAGGGAGGGAGGTAGGGAAGGAAGGAGGGAAGGAAGGAAGAGAGAGAGGAAGGGAGGGAGGAAGGAGGGAGAAAGGAAGGAGGGAGGGAAGGAGGGAGGGAGGGAAGGAGGGAAGAAAGGAAGGAGGGAAGGAAGGAAAGGAGTGAGGGAAGGAAGGAAGGAGGGTAGGAAGGAGGGAGGGAGGGAAGGAAGGAAGGAGGGAGGGTAGGAAGGAGGGAGGGAGGGAAGGAAGGAGGGAGGGAAAGAGGGAAGAAAGGAAGGAGGGAAGGAAGGAAAGGAGGGAGGGAAGGAAGGAAGGAGGGTAGGAAGGAGGGAGGGAGGGAGGGAAGGAAGGGAGGAGGGAAGGAAGGAGGGAGGGAAAGAGGGAAGGAAGGAAGGAGGGAAGGAAGGAAAGGAGGGAGGGAAGGAAGGAAGGAAGGAAGCAAAGTGGGTTTCCTTAATTTTATCATAGTTACCTAAGAGAATTCACAGAATTTCCACATTTTGAAATTAATATCAGGAAGCAAACCTAACAGGTAAGTACATACCAACTACACTTCATTTGAACTATTTATGAATTTCATGGTGATTAAAAACAAAAACTCTGTAGCGTAGAATTAGAAAATCACTATTTCTGAAACAAAGAAGTTATGGGTTCTGGAACTTACAGTAAAACCCAACTGCCACTGTGTTACAGAGCAGAAGTGATGCCATGCCCAGGACGGCCACCTGGAAGGTGGAGGCCCAGGACAGCCACCGGGAGGTACAGGCACGGGGGTGATGCAGGAGTGGAGGAGAGCAGCACATTTTCACTCTATAAGTTCTACTAAGCACCCTGTTCTCTCTCAACCTAGACAAAGAGGTCCCCAAACATTGGGATGCCCACCCCAGGGAGAACAGAAAGGCCACAGGCAGACTCGAGGTCCATCCTTTCAAGAGATGATGCCAGCGGGTCGGCCCAGACCTTTTCCAGACCTGCACTCAGCCCCAGCGCCATGCCCAGCACTCCTGGCCACGGGGGGGGGGTGCCTGTGAATACACCTGCAGGAAGCCCAGCCCAGCTCAGGTGCGTTTGAGGCTTCCTGAGCTGGTTAGACTCTTCCTTCACATTTTTCTCCGCACTTGCAGAGACGGGGAGCCAAACAGGAATGCTGCGCTGGGACCATTTCCTACACACCCCGACTCAGGACCCTCCTGCTGGCCTCACAGAATCCCAGCTTTTCTAATCCCAGAGCTGGTACTTGCAAACCTAAAGTGTCCGCAGAGTGGGACCCACTTTAGCTGCACCTCGGATAGGAGCACTTGTGACCAAGCACTTCCCAACACAACAGGCCTGTGTTCGCTGCAGATGTGATGTCAGAGCTGGGACAGATGCACGTCAAAGTGCCTGACCAGTGCTGATGTCACGACTGTGGCCCTGAGTATCTGGGTCCCATCCTGTGTGCATGTGACTGCAGTCCTCCCAAACTGCCTTTAACATGAGCTAGGAGGAGAGAACCAGCCAAAAGCCTGGGACCTGGGACAGGACAAAGTGGGAAGACAGCACGTCTCCTGCAGGCCAGTCTCATGACCTCGCTGACCACCAGTTTCTGATCCATGACAAAGGAACAATTTTATCTCCCTGGAAGGGCTTTTGTGAAGACCAAATGAGATTGTACACAGAGGACTGGCCAGAACTTACTGTTATTATAACAGCATAATTACACGAAATCTCACATTCCCCGATCTTAAAACTCAATTAAAATACTTATTGCTAAAACACAAAATCTTAGTTAATCTTCAAGCCTCAGCGCTGGTGAGCTCACACGTCCTCATTGCGATGACAGGAGCTGTCACTGGGGTAGGCCCTGCTTCCTATGGGACAGGTGTGTGGTTGGTGATGGGAGGTAATAGAAGGGCAGCGGCCAGGAAGGTCCCAGGAGGGAATCTGGACCTCCTGACTTGGGAATCGAGTGCTCTGGAGCACGTCTGCCTCTCTGTGTCCTCATGGGCAGAACGGCCATGGATCCCAACTCCCATTGGAGCTGCCGCACAGAGTAGTGGGAAGCAGCCGCCTCAGCAGCGTCATTCAGCTCTCAGGACTCTTTCACAGTGAGCTTTGGTCTGCAGAGAACACCCCAAGCAAGATTTTTCATGCTTATGCCTGTGCTGGTCCCACATTCTATCCAACAAAAGCCACGGGGCACACCATCACTTTCTGAACCTTGTAACCCTGGGACCAAGCAAAATGACAACACGGATAGCCTGGTGACAAACCCCAAGCTGTGACAGCCCTCTCTGAAAAGGCGAGGACGCCCCAAAGACAGCCACAGAAGCATCACAGTCTCCACTATTGGTTCCGGATACTCATTTTGGGGGATCACTGAAGTGACCACTGATGGAGGCAGCGGAGGCCCAGGTGCTCAGAAAGACACATTTCTCTGTCCATGAGAGCAGGAGAGACCCAGCTTTGAGCTCACCTGTACCAGCAGCAGATTCAGCTCAGCTTCATCTCAACACTGCCTCTCTGCTGGACCAGGTTCCCAGGAGCCAGTTAATGCTGTGGCCAGAGACACAGCCCCAACACACAGTCTCCTGGAAGAGGGTCACTGTGACCCAGAGTGTTTCAGGTACTCAGCCCTGGCTTCGTGTATTTCATGGTCCACTGGTACCTGATCACGAGAAACTCTGAAGTAGTAACTGTCCCTTCATGTATTTGGTAAATATTTACCGAGTACCCAAGATAGGCTCTCTACAATCCAGTGTGCTATGTGGAGACTAATTCACAAAGCAACAGAAGAGGCCATTAAAGCCAGAGTGAGAGGCCAAGGCCCAGGGAACACAGGGTTGGTGGAGGAAGCAGGCTCAGGGTGGAGCCTGCATTTGCCTGGGTGCCAAGGATTGCATGTGGCTGCACAGGACACCAAACACAACTGTGCTGTCTTAACCTTGTTGTTCTCGCCTCTCAAAAGACAGTGAGTCTAAGGCGCTGCAGTTCTTTAAGAATGCCATCTGGGACCCAGTTTCTGGTCCTTGCCCCTTCCTCATGGTCACAAAATGGCTGCTCCACCTCAGCCATCACATGCAAGTTCCAGGCAGGAGGAAGAAATAGAGCAAAGAGAAGGCATGGCTAGCTCAGGCTGTTCTTTGTTTTATCAGGAATAAAAAAAGCTTTCCCAGAAGCCTAACCTAACTAGATTTCTGTGAACCAGAAAAAGCCATGTTCCCACCTCAGGGGTGGAGAGTCTGAGGCATATCTTAAAACAGGGCACACTGTCAGCTAACTGGATCAGCACAGACGAGGTCTGCCGCAGAGGGAGAGAGAAAGAATGGATATCAGCTGGGCAGCTTCAATGTCTAATAGTTGTAGGCATACGTGGGTGGCTTATCATTAGTGCTATCTATCTGAACACCGGCGGCAGCTCCCTCTCTGCTGCGACTTAACCAAAGAGTCTCAGAAACACGACCAGTGTCAGCATTTTCTGGTTCATTCACTACTTCATTTGACTGATACTGACTGCATAGCCACCACGTGTTAGGCACAGCACCGGCTCCTGGGTATGCAGGGAGACGTGCCGATCTTCTTGCCTGTCATCCGGCCGTGCCCTGCCCTGTGAGATTTCCTGCCTGCACAGAGGCGGCCAAGCCAAACTGCACAGGTGAACAGGCTCTGGTCAACGCACAGGTGCAGACATGGCAAGGCCCCTCCAGCTGTGCCTGTTACAGCTAGAGGAGCCCTCAGATGTCGACTCCCGACACCTCATTCACCTCCCTCAGCTGCGCCTCTCTCTAGGTGCCTAGGGCACGAGCTGAATTGTCTGATCACTCAACAATTCACTGGCTGTCTACTCTGCTCAGCTGTGGGGCTGGCCAAGAGGGAATGCTGTGCGTCAGCATCTACCCCTCCTTCCTTCCTGAGACAGAACCCCAGTTCTGTTCTGTTCAGTCTACTCATCTATCAAGTGATGGATCATCATGGGACAAAGTCCAACGTGATGATGCAATTCTCTGCCTTCCCACACTCCCCATAGCCAGAAGTGCCATGTGACCCAGTTAGAACACATGCAGGGTTTGGAGAAAGCACTTGCTTTCTTGATCCAGGCAAGAGATGCAGGTGGCACCACTATGCCCTCCTTCTCCCTGCTCTGAACGCAGATGCAATGCCTGGAACCACAGCAGCCATGTTGCCATGATAAGGCAATAGGTGACAGAAAGATGATGGTGTTACAGAATGAAGTGAGCGCATGACAGTGACACTGACCTGGCTCTGACCCGTGACAATCTGTCTCTTCATTCATTGTCATATGAGAAAAATTAAGGCAGATGTATTTAAAATTCTGTTAATTGGGTATAATCCTGTTGGCCAAGAATATCCTGAAATGTTATAAATGGCAAACAAGAACGACAGCCTTCCTGTCCTCATGAACTGGGCACTTTAAGTGAGAGAGAAGACTTCCCAGCTGAGGTCAATTTCCGGATGAGGAAGCAGAGTGTGGCAGGTGCACAAGATGGTCCCAAGATACTCAGGGGATGGGGACAGCCTTGCTCAGGAAGTCTCATTCAACTAAAGAAGAGCTCCTCTTTTCTACATTTTTTGAATGCACAGTAAACTAACTTTCCTAAGATAATGCCAAGACCTTCCCCCCAGCAAACCTGTCTACTCACCTGTCCGCTTTTCCCCAAGATCAAATCATTAGTTCACACTATGCCTCCTGTAACTCCTCAGCCTCATGAGTTTTTTTCTTTTTTGCTTCAAAACTGATCTGGGTTTACCCAAAACTCTGCCCAGAGTGCGGGACAGTAATGCAGGTCACTGCGCCAAGCTGCAGCTTCTGGGAGAGTGGATTGTTAATTATTAACAAAGCAGAGAAAAAGATACCAGCTTAGCAATCATCTCAGAACAAAACTACAGTTTAGAGAACGTCCCGCTTCAGCCGAGGGAAAATGGCTCAACCACCCCATTTTAGATATTACTATGTGTCAGTGATCATGGCCGTGAGTGAATTATGCTCGAGACAAAGCTGTAGCATAAGAAGATGAGCAGTTACACCCCAATTCTTGCCAATAAAAGCACAGACAGGAAACACAAGGCAGAGGGGATCTAGGAACGCTACGAATCAGCTCGTTGGGCACCCCCGTTTCCACTTCGCAAAAGGTTCGCAATCTGTAGTATTTGCTACCCTATTGGGGAAAACTATTTTAAGACTAATTAGCATGAAATTTTTAGAATGCAAGTGCTTTTCACTTAGACATAAAACAAAATGCCACGACATTTCTTCCATCCATTTATCATAAACAAGTTAATTACTGTGTAACAAATCGCTCCTGCTGGAATCTGGGGTGGGGAGGGGCTTCTGGAGAGCTGACTCAGGCAAGAGAAGGAACCGCGGAGTCGTCCTTAACAGCCAAAGGCGCCCTGAGAACGAAGCGGGACTCTGCAAAGCCGTGCCTGTCACATTAAGGTTAAGCTCTCTCCGTTGGAATAACTCAATTATAAGTAGTCATTATCCATTTAACTTGATTCCTGCTAGACTAACAGGAACACCGTGCCTCTTATTTATTTTTGACACAGCTACGCTCGCCACGGCTTGCAGTTGCAAAGTTTTCTACATACGCAGGGACATGTTTGTGTCCTGGCTTGAGTGGGTGCCAGTTTTAGCTTTTGCCTCTACATGTGACAAGCGGTATGACAGTGGCCCACCCCAGAGGAGGGAGCAGAGGACCCAGGACCCAGGAGGCACGGGAGAGGCTCTGCAGTCCTATGAACCAGGCTTTGGCCGGGTGCTTCTCCCCTGTGAGTATGTGACAGTTTACAGGACAATTCGTACATACACTTAGTCCGTGAGCTGGTCGAGGGTCACCTGGGACCACATGACTCTTCGCCCCCTTCTAGGTGAACACCATCTGAGCACAGCAGCCAGGCCGACATCAGACAGTGGCCCGGGCTACCCCACCACACCTGCCTCAGGCAGGGAACAGTATGGCCTGGACCAACGGCAGGCTGAGATGCCTGCACAGTCCAGGACGACAGGGAATAAACAGTTGTTTGACACCTTACGATGCACTGTGAGAAGGAATGTGTCCTTCCCGCTGTGGTAGGCAGTACTTGCTATTAGTAAAAGAGAGGCTTTTTTTTTCTTAAGTCCCTGAATAAAGTGTATCCTCTAAGACCTCATCACATTTAGCCACATACTCAGGGAGGCTGCTCAAGGTGCCAGCGTCAGCCTGGCAGAGGAGTCGTGCAAACAGCGGGCTGCACGCAGGGCCTCAGAGCTGTATGGGACAGTGGGGACAGCACAATACGTCAAGAATGACGGAGCCCCAGGCCTTCTCCGCAGATGCACAGGGATTCTTAGTAACCTAGAGGACCTTCTAGTGCCAATACACATGCCATCATGGAACCTCCTTAGAAAACTCTTTATTTTGTATGCCTGTTCAGACGGTGCATCGTTCTGCGCCTAGGCCAACAGCCTGGAGAGCTTTTCAGTTTTTTGGTGATCACTAAGCAAGTCAATTCTGTCAAAATTCAGATAGTAAGTAAGAAAGGCTGGGTTCAGTGCAAAATAAAAATCCCGAGTCACATAACCAGGGATAAGCAAGGTAAGCCGACCAGCTCTGTCTTGGAAGGTAAAGGTCTGCGGGACAGATCCTGCCCATGAGCGCACTGACTCACGACCTGCTATCAGCTCTTGAGGGAAAAGTCTATACTCCTGGGAACACAGAACTGGTAGAGAAGCCAACAGCCAGAGGATATCATGAATGTGAAATTTAGTTTTGATACTTTATGGAAAGTTGGCTTTCTCCATCACTTTGAAATCAGAGGCCACCACTTCTGGGAAGCTCGTGCCAAGAGGGAGAGCCCACAGCTCAGGAGTTCATGGTACCACTCTGAAACTGTGGGGATGGAAGAACTGATTTATCTCCCCTCTTGTGCCAATACAAAGTTTAATTAGTCTGTCTTGAAAGGGAAACATTATTTAATATGCAGAATGATTTACTGTCATTCGAGTTTGGAAGCTGACTCTCACTCTCCCATCTCGAATGTGGATTTAATCCTGCAATGACGGTTGAGCTAATTGGTAGTTCCCTCCTGCGGGTGTGTTTTCCTGTTGTCAGTGGGCAGTAATGGAAATGAACGCCACATTTGTGAACAGAACGTCTGTGGGCTTATTTACCGCATTTCCAACAACACCGTCTGCTTTATCGTGCATTTCAAAGCAGGGATAATTTAAGAATCCAGAATTTCATACATAAAAATACTTGGGAAAGAAAGTCTCTCTCGGAACATTATTTGGGTGATGTTACATCTGAATTCTAATTTGTTGCCCAGGAAATGATTCACTTCACTCAAAAATGACAGGGATTCTGAATCATTCACCTGTGATGCAAGATGCCTGTGAGGTCGAGCAATTTGCACCTTGCTGACTTCACAGCCATCATTTTGCAGAAAACAGCACAGAGAAAAGGCGGGCCTGGCTTGCAGGAAAAGCGTGGCTTGCAATCCCTCCCACCCCGAGGCCCCGCCCCTACCTTTCAGTAGCTTCTCCCCTTCCAGAATGTTTTGGGAGATTAAGGCCGTGTAATCTTCTTCTGAGAACCCAGCCTTGCAGGTCTCTCTGGCTGTAAGATCCTCACTGTGGGCCTGAGAACATAGAGGAGAGGGGAGAAAACAAACGTAAGTTTATAGGGATTTAATCTGACCAACTCGCATGGAGCCCTGAGCACAGGCCTCCGGCAGAGAGAAAAATGCTGATAAGTCAGTCTCTACCCAGAGGTGGTGCCAGGCTGCTTCTCGGGTCTCTGGGGATCCAAGGAGCCAGGCTGCGGACTGGGGACACAGCGGGATGTTCTGTAAGGAGCTGAGGCAGGCTGACAGCAGGCCTGCATGTCAGGGCCGCATCAGAACCTGGAGGGAAGCGCTGGGGCTACCCCTGCGAGGCAGAGGTAGAGGACTTCAGCGTCCACTCTGAAGGCAGGGGGAGGCCCACGTGAGCCCTGGCTCTTGCTAGGCCATTCAGGCTGGCAGGAGGAGAGGCAGCTTCCTCAGCCTCCTCTCTGGTCATCAGGGAGGTCAGAGGAGACTCCAGGACCACTCAGAGCTGGGCAAGGAAGACCGCTCTGCAGGCGGCTGAGAGGAGGTGGTGAGAGCAGCTGCCCTCCATCTTCTCTCGGCTTCCCTGGGCACTTGTGCACCTCAGAACCCCTACCCCAGCCCAGCCAGGTAAAAGAGCTCCCCTAACTGACCGGGAGGGGTGAGTGCGCTCCTGCCATGGGGAGCTCCCTTGCCTTCCCAGCCCAATGAGGACGTCTAGAGTTCAGGCACAAGGGTGGTGAGGATGGGGGGACGACAAGGCCCCCTCCCAAGCGCTGGGAGTGGGCTCCACAGACAAGTGGGGCGCGGGGCTGTGGGGTGGAGGGAGAGGCAGTGCGTGCAGCGGCGCGGCTAGCTCCTCCACAGGAGCAGGAGCGCAGCGAGGGAGCAAGCGCAGGGCACCCGGGGCGCAGCCGGCAGTCACGCCTTGCTCCGGCGCTGGAGCGAAACATGCCTCCCCGCCGCCTCCCTGAGCGCCGCCGCCTCCAGCCCAGGCTCCGGCTGCGGAGGCTGCCCCGAGCTCCAGGCTGCTCGACGCCAGCTTCTAGGCGGGCGCCCTCAGCCCGAAAGCACCAACGGGGGGCGGGAGAGAGGGACGCGGGGTCATTCCTTGGGGAAAAAGGTTCAAACCGCGGCTCCTTTCCCCGGGCACGGAGCTCTAAATAGCGCCCGCAGCCTGCGGGGAGGCCAAACTCGTCCCGGAAAGTTTCGGCCCGCCCCGGGCCCTGTGCCCAGCACAGCCCGAGCGCCCCGGGCCTGGGAGCAGGCCTCCCGCCGCCGCACTTGTTTATTTCCGAGGTTACCAAAGCACGGCCCAGGAGGAGGCAGCGAGGCCGATCGGCCACGAGAGGGGGTTCCTGCAACTCTTGCCGCCCCTCCGCCTCCGCCCAGGAGCGCCCCGGGAGCAGCCGCACACGCTGCTCCCCCGGCCCTGCACCTCGCCCGGAGCAGAGCGAGGTTGGGCCAGCGGGCCCCGCAGGCAAAATGCAGGCGCCGGGCTCAGTCTCCCGGGGTGCCCCTCCCCGCCCTGTGCCCGCCGGGTGCCTGGCTTCTCCGCCCCGCTCCGAGCCGCGAGGCCCCATTAGACATAAGGGCTCCATCCCGCGCCTCGGTCTCGGCAGCGGAGCGTGCCCCAAGGTCCCCATCCACCAGCCACCGCGACGGTCCTGCCAGCAACCAAGAACTGAGGCGGCACAGTTCAGCGGACCCCCGACCCCTGGGCAGGAACAATGTGACCGGGAAACCCTACTCCCCGATCCCTGGCCCGCTGCCTCCAGGCTCCGCACGCCCGCAGCCACGGCCCGGGCTGGGCTCGCCAACTCCGCAGGCACGCGGCTGCCGGGCGATGGAGGGCGCGCGGGCTCCGCCAGTGGGCAGCCTGCTTCGGAGCGGGCGAGCCGAGCCCCGGGCAGCAGCCGCGAGCTTGGAGCGGATGAAGGATGCTCGGCGGGTCCCGGTGCAGGCAGAGCTCTCTGGGTCCCCCACCTATCCACACTCCCACCCAGCTCTGCACCGCCGCTTTCCGCTGCCACGGCGGCCGCCGCCGACCGCATGCAGCTTCTCGGAGCGCCGGCGCCGGGCTGGATACAGAGGTGTGCGCGGCGGGGGCACTCGGCGCGGGTCGGGAAAGACCAGGAGAACCCAGCGGGCGTGTGCGCGCCCAGCCGGCTCCGGTGGCGGCCCCGCGCTATGCCGGGCTTCCGAACGGCTGGAGCGGGGGGCGGCAACTTACCCGGAGCGCATCGGAGAGCGACAGCAGCACGAGCAGCACGCCAGCGCCCGCGGTCATCTTCCCCGCCGCGCCGCGCCCCGGCTCCCGCCCGGTGCTCGGCGCCCGCTCCCCGCCGCCGCTCGGATCGCCGCCGCCGCTCCGAACCCCGCCGCCGCCGCCGCTGCCGATCGCCAGTCCCGAGCCTCCAGCCCGGCTGCGCCCGCCGCGCTCGCCGCTTCGGCTCCGGGAGCGAGGCCAAGTCCGGCCGGCGGCGCGCTCTCTCCAGCCGGTGCGTCCGCCGGCCTCACAGCCGCCCGCGCCTCTGTTCCGCGCGCTCCGAACTGCAGGTGAAGCCGCGCGGCTGCCCCGCCGAGGCCCCGCCCCGCGGCCCAGCCCCTGCGCTCGCCCGGCCTGACGCGGGCCTTAAAGGCGCCGCGCCCGCAGCCCCCCAACCCCAGCGCCGGCCCTGCCTGCCCGCTGCCGCGCATCCCTGCCTAACCCTGGCCCAAGGGGCGTCTAGTGCCCAGTTCTGGGCCAAACGGCCAAGACTCATTCTGGACGGAAAGGCAGTGGGCGTGGAGCCTGCAGAAGGCACTGAGGTTCACGCCCCCCAACCCAGGGCACCCCCTTCTGGATGGGGCGCCCCGCGGTCTTAGCACAACTTCCTGCCTGAGCCCACGGTGGGAGGGGTACCTCAGCTGTATTCCTTATATTCAAGTGTCTTCTTACCCTTGACGCAGGCCTACTTACTGGACTT
Organism: Galagoides demidoff; assembly: GCA_963574575.1. Lineage (NCBI taxonomy): Eukaryota > Metazoa > Chordata > Mammalia > Primates > Galagidae > Galagoides > Galagoides demidoff. The sequence continues at coordinate 10,588 of CAUYQV010138396.1, forward strand.
AAACCGGGGCCAGGCAGCTCAGGCGTGGTGGTCACTACCTCGAGAGAGGCGCAGATGCGAAAAAGAGGACCAAGGCCCAGGGTTCAGCTGCTGGGCTTTGCCGACCCGCCTGCTCACTGGGAGGCTGGAGTCTGAGCACTGTCTCAAATGTGCCCTGAGGACTGGCTACAGTACTGATTCTGGATTGCAGTCAAAGAAAGCAGAGATTCTAGAACAGGATGGAAGTCCCAGGCTGTTGGGCTGCCCTGCACCGGCGGGAGGTGGGCTCCGTGTGCTCCTGGCAGTACTTTCTGCACTGAGGGACACCCCTTTACAGGACTATTAAGTAAAAAATACGTACTGCTTGGAAGGTGAGTAACTGTTTCTGCATCTTTCCTTTGGGCTTGAGGATTTGAAGAAAATTGGTTTTGTTGGCTCAGATATTTCAAAATTTCTTTGTCTTGGTTTGGAGGAGTTCTGTGTCCAGAATACATTAGTTCTGCTTTAAGAAATACCCTGGAAAGGCAGAGGAAGAAGGCTGAGTGACACGGCAGGGCTTCAGGATCAGCATCAACTGGGGTAGCACCTCCTGCCGCCCTCCCAGGGCCTCACTCTGGGGAGCAGGCAGTCTGCTGGTCAGCGCTCTGCCCTGACTTAAGGAAATCAGATTTTTGGTAACAGGAGGGGAGTGGGTTAGGCTCTATCCCAAGCGAGGCTAGATTAGGTTTGTCCACGTGCAGGTTGAGGACTATGAAATGGGATGTGAAGTCTCTGTGCCAACCTGCCTCTCCTTACCCGAGTCTTGTGCCCTTCCCAGCCTGGTAGGAGAGGAGGGTACCACTGTCCTCTTTGAGTGTCCTGGTTTAACTGTTTGCACTGGGCCTGAGGTCCTCCCCTGGCAGTGAGGTGTCGGTGAGCAAACCCACCCCAGTCTACTCCTGAGCCAGGTGCCCACACCTTTGAAAGGCATCTGTCTGCTTCTCTTCTTATTCAGGGTGTTGTGTCATCACTGCCCAGGTGACATCAGGAGCTGACCAAGACTGCTCTCCAGTCTTGTGTCTCTTGTCTTGAAATGTCCAGTTCCGTGCCTTTGTCTGCAAAAGCTCTGAGCATTATGCAAATGGTTTCTTAGGAGAGGTGACACAGAGCCCAGCCTTGCTCTCCTGTGCTCTGGGAAACTAGTGTGCCAATTTGAAAAGAAAAGGGCTCGGTGCGGGGGGTGGGGGGGAACAGGACAGTTGAACGCTGAGCTCCAAACACTGGGTTAAACACATCTCCCTCTGCTCTTGAGTGTCTGAGTTCCGACTCCACTGAGACACGTGTGACTTCTAGACAGGATATATCCTGACGATAACCAGCCCTACAAGGCGCTAACTGTGTGCTGGCCACAGGTGAGGGAGTTCTGTGTCTATCTACTCTTGGACCTCCCCCTCCAGCTACATCAGGAGGGCCTGTCACTACCCCATGTGCAGCCAGACAGAGGAAGGTGGAAGCTGTGGGCATGGTCACCCCGGCCTGGGGCCTGGTGTGGGTGGCAGTGCCCACACTTGTTTGTTCAGGAAACCTTGCTATGCAGCACCGAGTGTCTCCTGGGAGCTCGCATGTTCGGGAATACGGTTTCGGAAGCACTGCAGTAGCCGATGCCAGTCCAGCAGGGAGCATTGGTTTATCAGACTTCCTCGGAACGGAGCAGTGAGGATACGGGGAGGGAAGGGAAAACAGGATCTGAAATGCCAGGCTGTGCTTTCGAAGCAGGGTCCCCAGACCGGCAGCATCAGCAACCCACAGGGCCTTGTTAACCGCCATGGGCCTAGCCCACTGTCAGCACAGGTGACACGCGGTGGCTGGGAGCATCATAAAAATGCTCCTCTTTGGGCCTCACCCTGGCTCTGCAGCCTCTGAGCCTGCGAGAGCACAGCCTGGGGCTCCACCTGAGGATGCCAGAGGGACATGGTGCAGCCGCTGGGGGGCTCACCTGCCCAGCTGTGCCCTGCCCTGCGTGGGGAGCCCGGCAGTGGGCCTGGCAGAGGAGCCATTATCTGTGCACAGTGGATAAAGAGCCCTAGAGAAAAGTGTGCTTTTGTTTCTGAGAGAGATTAAGGAAATGCATTTGGGAGGGTAGTGTGTGAACGACGATTTCCTCTCAACACCTGGAAACTGTTGACTGTAATTGGGCTGCAGATGTTTGCTAAGCTCCGTGGGCCTCTCCTCTCTGCTTCCCACTTGTGGAGGTGAGTCTGGGAAGGGGCACGTCTTCAGTAGCAAATAAAATGCTTGCAGCAGGCCTTCATCTCCCTGTCTTCTTGTCAGATGTTAATTTGTTTTCCCCACTATTTATCATAATTTTTTTTAAGACACTTCAATGTTAGATAAAAAAGCTGTTTTGTAAAGAAAGCAGGGGAGATGTTAGAGAAAGATTTGTTCGTAGAATAAAACAATATCTTTGTGGGCGATTGAAGATATTTGTGGCTCTGCAGGAAGGAATGAAATCAGCCTGATACCCAGCTCGAGAAAACCTCCTGCATAGAGCAGAGAAGAGCAAAGTTAAAGGAGGAAGGCAGAGAGGCAGGCTGAGAGGGAGGGAGAGAGAGAGAGAGAGAGAGAGAGAGAGAGAGAGAGACGGCACAGGTAGCTCTCTGGCTTCAGAGCCGTGTTTCATCAGGAGCAGAGAGTGGCTGTTAGTATTATTGTTTTCATTTTGACCAACCTCGTCTTTCTCCTTCAACTTGGCTGATATTTACTGTGTCCAGGTCCTCCAGAGTTGGAGGTTTCCGATTCATTTTCTCCTGCTGTCGTCGCCCTGGAAGGACCTTCCACAAATGGAAGACAGACACCTGCTCTGGGATGTGGCTGAGACTCAACAGGAGGCTGCTTGCCTTAGAACCCAAGAGGGCGGGAGGGCAAGGCTCCCCCTTGGTGCAGAGATCCCCAGGGAGAGGTGCACAGGTCCCCTCCCAACCCAACCTTTTTTTCTTTCACCCTGCTCCTCCCCAGGCAGGAGTGTCCAGCCCAAACCAGATATACAACATCCTCCACCGGCTATCTGTGCCTCTCCAGGGCTGACCGTCTGCCTCTGACTTGCATTGCCCTTTCTCTTGGGCCAGTGACTTGGATGTGGCTTCCCTGGGCTTCCTTTACCCCTCTTCCTCTCTGTTTCTCCCCTGCCACTCCAGGAGCCTTGAGGCCAGGGGATGGTGTGTCCTCCCCTCTCCAGGCGGCCCAGTGTCTGACTCCCAGAGGTCCTCAGTGGATGAATGAAGGAATGATACCAGTTGAAGCGAGACCTGCATGGGCCACACTCGTGACCCTGGGGACTTCTTAAATGCCCCCTTATGCCAAGGAAGACACCAAGGCGCCGAGTAAGTGGAGCTCCCTTACCCACGGGGCTGCCCCCCAGGATGCTGTGCTGTCTGGGTTCTCATGGGCGCTGCTCCTGCTGCTCTGGGCAGTGGGAGTTGGAGGAGGACTTGGAATCATTGGAAACCTCTATGGAGCAGGCATGTAGCTCAGAGGGAAGAGAATGAGGGCCTTGCAACTGTCAAAGGGGTCGGGGGGAGGGCGGCTTTCAGGGCCCCGGATTTTTTACTCTGTTCCGTGTGTTGCTCTGCTTGTTTCCTGTCTGCCTGAGAAGGGGATGGGACGTGGTGGGGAGCAGAGAGATGCGCGTCGCAGGGATGCCCATATAGAACTTCACCAAGACCTTGCACCTTGTCGCTTGCCTGACAGGGAGAAAGGAGGTGAGGTGAGCTTGGCCAGAGTGGGGTGGGGCTTGTGGGATGGAGGACTGACCGCCTCGGCCTGAGGGGCATGCATCTTTTGCCTCCCAGGGGGACAAAAGAGCCCCACCCCAGAGCACCTGCTCCCTGCCTTCCTCACACTGGGTGCAGCTGCACACTTAGTGTCTTGGGTTGACTACAGGCACCAGCCGGTGTCCTGATACCACCAGGGTGGGGCAGAGAATTGATTTTTTTTCTTTATTTTTATCTTTTTTCCTTTTGTCAATTCTTCCCCCAAAGCCTGTCCCAAGTTTATCCACTTCCTTCCAGCTAGAACTCTGAGCCCTGCTGTGTCCCTCCTGGATCCCTGCAGCAATGTCCCCTCCTTGCTGTCTCTGCAAACCAGGCCCCAAGGCACCCAGTGAAGACTGAGCACCAGCCTGTCCACCACCACCTGCCCAAAGCCCTTGGGTGGCCTCCTGTGGACCCCCCATCTCTCCTCGTGGCCCACAAGATCCTAAACCATCTGACCCCTGCTGGAGATCTCAACCTTGTCCCCACACCCCCAGCTCGCACCACTGGCTTCCTGCCTCCCCCAGACCCGGTTCCTGCATTTCAGTCTCTGAACCTGCTGTTTGTAATGTTCTGTCCACTGATGCAGGCTTGAGCCTCCCCATCCCACCTCTTGTCACCCATGATTGCTCACCCAATCATTCTGGTTCTCTCGTCTTCCCAAGTATCTCCAGAGGGGCAGGGGTGCCTCTGCCTGCCTGCCACTCCCTCTTCTTCCCCAGCACCCAGGGCAGGACCTGGCAGCAGGCACTCAGCTCAGATGAACAGTGGACATCTGGATGCATTTTCTGGAACACTAGGAGAGGAGATGGAGTTTCCCAGGACTCACCCTCACAGGAACAGGCGGGCCCACGATTCCACAGGGGCCCAAACTGCTGCCCTTCAGGTGGGAATATGACAGAAGGAACATAGTGGGGCCAGCAAGGACGAGTCAGGTGAGCACACCAGCATCATGATATTCCAAAGGCAAGGGGCGGGGGAGTGCAAGTTCAACAGTAAAACAGGTAACATCAGATTCAAAGGGAGGGGGAGGAGGAAAACAGGCAATACTGGGCAGGAGTGGTCAGCGGAGGCAATAAAACCCCAGAAAGGCCAAGAAAATGGACAGGAAGAGGAAAACTGGTTTTGCACATTGAAGTGTCTGCCCCGAATGATGAGCTGGGGCAGCGTGGGGATGTTCTGCTGGCTGCAGCCAGGCAGGGTATGCTGGAGAAGACCACCCACCTGCGGAGGGGGCCTGAGCCTTTCAAGTTACTCTTAACCTGATTTCCTTATGGGGGTCACTACTGGTCACCTCCAGAACACAAGTTCCAGGCTGTTGAAAGGTGGTTGAGTCCCTTGGGGGGTGGGACAGGTGTACCCAGACCATTCCCTTCTGCTCAGGCAGCATGCTGAGAGGGCCTGCCGAGGTGGACACTCGGCCAAGTGTGCTGTCCTCAGGAGGCAAGCCCTCTGTTAGTCCCTGGAGATGTACCCTTCCTTTGCTTTCTGGGTCTGCAGCTGAAGCCCAAGCCAAATGGACAGGCCACTGGAAGGCCCCGCCTGCTCGAACACACAGTCCCTTTAGACAGCACTTCCCAGGCACAGAAACTTCAGAGGAGGAGCAAAACCACCTGACAAGCTTCCTAAATATAGGAGAACCTCAGTAAGTTGACCACCCAAAGAATAGTAACAAACCGGTCAGCATGCAGAGGGGGTCAACTAGGCCTACAGTACTGATCCATACATGTGGTGCATGTCCAGTTGTGAAAATTAGATCCACTTAAGAAGGTGATCAGTGTAGGGAGGTGGTCAGCTATGGAGGTTCTACTGACCCTGCCCATCCCTGTAGGTGTAGGGCCTGGGGAACACTGTTCCCAACACATCCCCAGGCGAGTCTGAAGGCTCCCCAGTATCTAACCTTCCCTAAAGGCACACCATCACCCCAAAGGTTCCCATCTCCAGAGCCTTATTGGAAGTTAGGTTTTGACATCTTTCTAATAAGGAGGCTTCAGCAGTTGGTGGATGAAGGCCTGATGTGATGGAGAGAAATGTGACAAGCGTCCAGACAAGGCTGGGACACCCCCGGGTGGTTGTGACAGTGGGATTCTCAGGATAGCCAGGAAGGGCCTCCAGGTGACCCGACACCATGAGGGGAACGGGGAGGCAGGGAGAAGGAAGGGATGTGCTGCTAGCACAGTCAGCTGGGCAACTCTGCAGGAGAGGGGACCATCAAGCCACCACAGGCGATGTTGGGCCTGAGGATCAGAAATCCTCCCACAGACGATACCCAGGTTTGGCCAGCCCCGTGCAGTGGTGACAACTGCAGACTGGTCAGTGGGGAGGGGAGCTGGGGTGTCAGAGGATGGCGTGGGATGTGAACGTGAGTCATCAGATGCAAGACCCTCCCTCTGGCCCCAACAGGCTGAGATCTGCACCTGCTTTGTAGCTTTTGCCCTCCCCAGGACTAAGGAAGAAGAGCAACATTACAGGGGAGGATCGCAGATGCTCTGCAGAGACTATGTGTGTGCTCTTGGGGGAGGATCCCGGGTGCTCTGCAGAGACTATGTGTGTGCTCCTTGGGGGAGGCTCCCGGGTGCTCTGCAGAGACCATGCGTGTGCTCTGGGGGGAAGATCCTGGGTGCTCTGCAGAGACCATGCGTGTGCTCTGGGGGGAGGATCCCGGGTGCTCTGCAGAGACCATGCGTGTGCTCTGGGGGGAAGATCCTGGGTGCTCTGCAGAGACCATGCGTGTGCTCTGGGGGGAAG
>CAUYQV010138400.1:0-36318 GCA_963574575.1 Galagoides demidoff
CCGCTGCTAAAAACTGTTTTTTAAAATCAATACCCCATCACACCCCCCCCCCCCCCTCTGCCCCGGGCCCCCCCCCCCCCCCCCCCCCCGCCTTCTTTCTTCCTTCTTCACAGAAACTTCCACAGAACTAATTCCTGGCAATGGTTTAAAAATAGAAACCCCTCTCCCTCCCTCTCTTCTTTATTTCCTTTCCTTCCTATCCCTCTGTAATTTATTATAAAAAGGACATCACCTGGATGCGCTTCACTGGAAAAACATGACTAAATAAACAGCTCCCCGATGCACTGCTTGGCCAGTGGTCGCAGCCCCTGCGTGGCCCTGTGGGACCTGGGCTTCTGGGCAGCAGCCTGCTCCCCCACCCTGGGGGGGACTCACTGGTGCGCAGGAGATGCCCTCCCCACACACATGCACTGTGGCTACCCCATTCGGGTTTCCCAGCTGAACCTGGAGCCACATGTTGGTGTGAACCTGTGAGTCCCACCTAAAGATCCGGCAGTAAAGAGCACCTTCCTGGGGTTCCCTGTGGCAGCTGTGGGACTTGTCTACCAGGCAGGGAGGAGAGAGAAGTCACTGGTCACCCTGTACTCCTGAGTGTGAGGCCCAGAGTCCAGTGTCAGGCTGGTGTGCTCTGTTAGAAGCACAAGAGGGGTGTGCGTGTGTGTGTGTGTGAGAGAGAGAGAGAGAGAGAACGGGAGGCAAAAACAAGAACAAGGCAAAATGTGTGACGAGATGTGTGTGCAGCCAGTGAACGTAGCATATTTATGAATGAAGCGAGAGACACTAGAAAAAACAGTACAGTAGGAAAAATCCCAGAGCTTTTAACACCCCGAGGCCTGGATTTCAATCCCCCAGGTCTATCGCATAGTCTCTGAATGACACCGGGCAAGTGACCTCACTTCTCCGATATATCTATGACGTGGGGGTAATAACACCCCCCCAACATTGCTGTAGAATTAAATGAGTTTATACTAAGCAGTTAATAAACTTGTCTTTGCTGTTTTGTGGCAGGAAGTCCTCACTCTGATGATGTTTGGAAACTGTTAATGTGAAATAAGAGGAGATAAGTGGCTAAAACTGCCCTCAGCAAAATTTATGATTTGTTAAAATCTGGCAGAAGATTACAGCTTTTTGAAAAAATTCAGATCTGCAAACTATGTTTTAGAAAAATGTTAGATTTGGAAGAATTATAAAGTCACACCACAAGGTGTCCACTGGTAGAGCTATATTTAGTAGGTTTTGATCTGGACCAAACACTGATCAACTAATATAATAGTTAAAGACTATTTTACTTATACAGTGATTTATCTGGATGAAAAGTTTCAATACCATTAAGTTAGAAATGGGGGAAAGAGGGAAACCGTTTTAAGTGTTCTGTATTAAAAAAGATTGATCAAAAACTTAATTGGCTTAAAGGAATTCTCTTTGGGAAATAAATTCTTGATGAGAGCTTATCCACATGATTATCATTCCTTTTAAAATTTTACATATGTAAATACAGAATCACAATGTCCTTGAGGAGGCCTGGCATCATAGGTTCAAGACCAGCCTGAGCCAGAGTGAGACTTCATCCATAAAACTAGCTAAGTGTTATGGAGGGCACCTGTCATCCCGGCTACTCAGGAGGCTGAGGCAAGAGAATCACTTGACTCCTAAGAGTTTGAGGTTGCTGTGAGCTGTGACGCCATAGCACTCTACCAAGGGTGACAAAGTGAGACTCTGTCACCAAAAAAAAAGTCCTTGAGTGTTCAAATGGTAAAATCAAATGATCTCTGAAACAATGATGATGATGATAATGGTAACGATGGTGATGGTTATGGAAATGATGTTATGAAAAGTGATTTTGTGAAGGAAGGATGGGGTGCGGTTAGGTGGATATGTTAGAATGGCCTAGACAGAAAGGAGATTTCGGTACATGTGATGCCAATAAGAAGTGTGCAGCTCCTCTGCCTCCTTGGTCTACAGCATTTATGACGTGTCACTCCTCTGAGAGGCTCAGGCAAAGGGAAGTGGTGAATCCAGGGAGATGGTTGGCCAACCACAGGCAGCCCTTGATTCCCAGGCCAGAACCATCCAAGATGGTCCCCAGAATGACTCTGAGCTGAGAGGTGGTGGATCAAAGGTTCACGGATTCGGAGCTCTTCGCCCTGGGGTCTGTGTGTCTAGGTGGGGCTGGGACAGCGAGGGCCGTACGGGCTGACTCCTAAGTCCTACTGACTCCTAAGCACCCCAGGCTGGCCTTTTCATCCCATTTGTCCCTCTTCTCTGCCTCTCCTCTACTCTTCTTAACACGTGCACTTTTGTCTGAGGGTTAGAGTCAGAGCAAGAAAGGTGATGCTTATGATGAATAGGGCTGGGGATTTATCCCAGAAGACAGAGGTGGGACAGGTGATGGGGGAGATGGTTGCAGACGTGATGGGAAAGGTCCCTCAGGTCCTGAACCAGGAAGACATGAACATTGAGACAGAGCCATTGAACAGCCTGGAGTTTACACCTGCCTGTGCCCTTCCCGGCTGCGTCTGCATACCACTCTCACCGACACAGACGCACATCACCAAACAGCCTGATCTTCAGATCATTCGCAATGACTCCTTGCCATGCCTTACACATTGCCCTGTGCATAATATCTTATTCATTCTTCCAGCAAGCATTTGTTGATTGGAACTATTTTTAAAAATGCAGTGGGTACCCTTGTGAGGTAGAAAGTGCCCCGACACTGGTGACTGATTAGGAGCAGCATGCACGGGATGCTTCCATGCTGAGCTGAATGGCTTCCATGCAGTCTGTCAATGCTTTCTACACTTCCCTGGAGTCTCAGACAGATTTGGCTGATGGGAATTTACAGAGCAAAATCAATGACGGACTAAAAATAAATAAATACAGGATATTGGCCTTACGTCATGGACATGTCGGAAGTCGTGCACCTTGTGTGTTAGATAAGAGCGCAAGAAGAATTAGGAGGAGAAGGGAAGAGGCAACCAACTTTAAAAGAAATTTTGCCCCCCTCTTCTCTGCAAGGTTATGTTGGGGGAAGCCATTGTATTTTCCTTGGTCATTACAAACAGCTTCATTTCCCTCCACTGAGGGATCCAAGTATCAGTTTACAAGTCTAGAACCTCAATTTAATGACTTTTCACTCTGGGTGGGAATAATTCAGGCCAAGAAAGTTCTTAAGAAACAGAGAGCGACCAGAAAGCTGATTTATATTTACAGTACAAGATGCTTCTAGGATGGCAGCATCCCTCCCTCTGCTGGGTTACAGGTGCACACCCTAAATCACTCTTTCCAGGTTCCCTATTTCAGGGTTCTGGGATGGCCAGAGGCATTCCAGGGGTTGGTGGCCCTATTTCCAGGTGGCCTTTTGACCTGCCTGTGAGTGTGCTCACTTCCATTACAAAGAGCTCCTGCTTCTATGCCTTTGGCCTAGTTCACCTTCAAGCCATTCCTGGAATCTGGTGTTGAGTTGCTTTTCATCTGCAGAGGCTTTGTATAATTTATAGAATCTTAAGAATTCAGAAACTGTCAGAGACTGGAGACAAGCAGAGATGATTTATCCAACATCTCACTTAACCAATGAAAAAACAGTGCTTGAGAGAGAAAAGCAGACTGGCCCACATGACAGGGAGAGGGGCCAGAATGGAAGCCAGGCATCCACCCAGATGAGCTACTTCTTCACCCCTGGCTGCCTCAGAAATGCTCTCACTTTGAGCAGTGGCACTCTCTGAGGTGCCGGCATTGCCACCAATAGCCTCATGTCCAGTCAAAATGCCCAGCCAAGATGCCAAGCCAGGCTTTGTTTCAGTACCTCGAACAGAGGGGAAAGAGCCGGCTTGGTGTTCACTGACCCTGAATGATTGAGAAAAGTCATCCACTGAAGAAGTGAGCTGATTTGTGCATCCAATTACTTCTTTAAATGACTGTCCTGCTCATTTCCCAAGTTAAGAGAGATTAAACACAGCAGTCTGGGCACCCAAGCATGATCTGAGCACTAGATTTGGAGGGGAACAGGCTGTTTCCCATAGTAGGAGGCCTGTTCAGTCTTCTAAGGCCATGAGCCAGGGCCATCTTCCTCAAGTCCTTTTTCCCAAAGGTCAAGGAAATCTGTCTGCTTTTTTAGGAGATGAAGTTTTTACCACATCAGAGGGGACGGTGTGCATTGATCACTTCTTTTATACTATTTTCATTCCTGTGCTCTGAGCTTAAACCTGAAGGATGTTCCTTATTCTTCAATAAAGAGACAGGAAGTACGAATGTGGGAGGGATGGTGAGAGGGGAAGTGGAGTTTGAGTTGTGCTTTGAAGGGAAGTGTTAGAAATTAGAAACTTCTCTTCCTATCTTTATAAATTACAAAATGCTGTTTTCAGTGGTCCCAGTCAATGCATTGCTTGTTTGCCTTACTGAATTTGTGATGAACTTTCAATAAAAATTTGATAATAAAGATCAAAATTGACAATAAAAGCAAAATCACTTAGTCATTATAAATGATGGCTTGTTGCTTTGAGTTTTGCAGTATTAAGGAAGTAGAGTTTCCTTGAAAATTCTGAATTTTTATCAAGTTTATTTCACAAAATAATTTTTCAAAGGCATTGATTTTGTTCATATTTTTGTTGTTCTGCTTTGCTCTGGGCTTTTCCCCTCCTTTTCTTTTTGGGATGGGGTCTCGCTCTGTTGCACTCTAGCCCAAATTCCTGGGCTCAAGCAATCCTCCTGCCTCAGCCTCATGAGTAGCTGGGACTGCAGCCACGTGCCACCACACCCAGCTAATTTTTCACCTTTTTGTAGAAATGGGGTCTCACTGTATTGCTCAGGTGAGCTTCAACTCCTGGCCTCAAGCAATCCTCCTGCCTTGACCTCCCAAAATGCTGGCATTACATGCCTGAGACACCTCATTTGGCTTATTTTACTTTTTGCCAAGAAGTTCATTACATCACAAGGTCAACAAAGCAAGGAGTAGGTCAAAGACCAGTTCTGCTCCTCCACCTCCCACCTGCTCCACTAGAATTGATCGTGAAAACATATTTATTACGTCTCTGCACCATTCTAAGCTCTTTGTATCTCATTATTCTTTCTGAAAGTCCTCTTAGGTAAGTACTACCATCGCCCTTGTTTTATTAATGAGGAAACTGAGGTACAAGGATGTTAAATAACTTGCCCACCAGTCTCCAAAGAGCACACACATCATGTTATATTAATGCTAAAAAGCTTACACAGTATTGTTTTACATAGTCATACCCATGGACCTTCATATGTCATCCTTTGTTACCTGTATGTCCAGAAATTGCCATGGCAGAAAGACTATGCACATTGCCAAGAGAACCATGTTTAGAGACATTATCACACTAGTTTATTTGAGTGAAAAATATTAACATCACTCTGAAACAACAATACAGGAATGTTGTGCCATTGTTACAAAGCACACAAATGGACAAATGAACACACACATGCACACACACACTGGGGAATATATTTGGAGAGCTCTCTCAGGTAGAAGACTGGATGTGTGAGTAATAGTAACTATGTAGGGCTTCTTTCATGGATTTTAGGAGAACCACAGAGGTGAGGCGGTACAAGGCTTAGTGCTCCTGTGCTGACTACCCAAATGCACTGTGTGATGGGCTCCTTGGGCATTGGCACTCTCTGGGGCACTAACGTTGCCAATTGTAGCCTCCAGCCCAGTCCAGAGGCCTAGTCATGTTTTGTTTAGGTTTCCCTAGACAACAGGGAAAGAGCTATTCAGCATGTCCCCAAACATGGTGGTGGTGGTGGGGTCCTTGCTGCTATGTGCCTCCTGGGACCTTTCCCTGGAAGCTTCTCTCACCTGCTCTGGGGAAGAGGATCAACTAGCCCCTGCACCTCCTGCCATGATGCCTTCACAGCCAATTAAAATTCTATTCCACTCCCAGTGAGGGAGCTGGCAGCCTTGGGGTCTCCCAGCAGGGTGAACTGGCTGCAATTAATGTTCCTTCTGGAGTCTGACTGGCTAGGGAGAGGCCAGAGCCCTTATTCTACCCCCAAGGCCACATTTAAACTAGGAAATAGGGTTTCCCATCTCATCACCTCTGTTCATAGCCATCAGGTAATGCAGACCTGTTAACCCTCTCTATTCCACTCTGGGTGGTGGACCTGGATCAGAGAGCCAACAGGTCATCTTTTGACTGCACAGTCCTATGAATAAAGAAAGGGGAGAATCCTTGGATTGTTTTAATCTCCAAACTGCAAACCATTGGAATGAGTTGTGAGCCCACTTTTTAGTAGGCCCAGGCAGGGAGTTGAGGATTCATTAGAAGCCACAGGCATAATGCTTAGTGTCATGATGTTGGAACTTTGAATATTAGAAGGTAACACATGGGAATGATGCATTTAAAAGAAAAAGAGCTGAGGGAAGTTAAGGAAATTGTTCAAGGTCATGAAGCTAATGTGGTAGGTGATGCTACTAATGGCTGTAGGTCTTCATGTTTCCCTGTAGCCACTCTCTTTTGGTAATGGTTACCCTGATGCGTAAGCCATGTGACTTGCTTTGGCCAATGGCACGTTAGCAAACTTGATGCAGGCAGAGGCTTGATAAATGCTTGTGCACTGAGACTTTCCTTCTACTGGTGGGAACTCTTCTGCCATTATGTAAACAAACCCAAGAAATCCTTCTGGATGTCAAGAGACCTGTGGAGCAGAAGTGGGTCATCCTTTCCTGGATCAGCCAGCCTCTTGCCCACTCACAAATGCCTGAGTGAGTCCAGCCAAGATCAACCAAACCAGATCTGCAGAACTACTGAGCCAACTTGCAGACATGTGAAAAAATAATAAGTGATTGTTACTATGTTAGGCTGCTAATTTGGGGGGTGCATATGTAGCATAGTGAATAGCTGGAGTTTATTGATACAGCTAGTAAATGGCAGAGCCAGAAGTTGCCTGCTCTTAAAGTCTGTATCTTATTCATTCATCATGAAAAGACAGGAAAAGGCTATAACTGCAGTAGGAAAAATGTACGTTACATTAAATAACATTTTAAACCATAAGTTTTCCCAGTCACACAAGGCTTTTACTGGGGAAGAATGTGGGGTTCTCATATTAAGGTATCTTAAAGGTTAGTGGTGGGGGCAATTATCTGCTTGAGAGGTCTTAAATTTGGACCTTTTAGCCCTAGGTGTCTTTTGCTATCTCAGCAACTGTGCTGAGATCCTTAGCAAGATTACTCCAAGTTTCCAGGCTTGGTGGCTCACACCTGTAATCCTAGCACTCTAGAAGACCAAGGCAGGTTGATTGAGCTCTAGTTCATGACAGCAGCCTGAGCAAGAGCAAGACCTTGTCTCTAAAAAAAAAGAAAAAAAATAGCCAGGTATTATGGCGGGTACCTATAGTCCCAGCTACTTGGGAGACTGAAGCAAGCAGATCACTTGAGCCCAAGAATCTGAGGTTGCTGTGAGCTATGATTCCACAGCACTCTACCCAGGTGACAAAGTGAGATGTTGTCTCAAAAAAAAAAAAATATTCCAAATCATCTCTACTTTCCCCAGTTTGCTAGAGAAGGAAAACACCCAGGCTAAGATCCTGCAACCTTTAGCTGGCTGGGTGCCCCCTGGTTCCCCTTCATGGCTGAGACCCTTCTCCAAATCTGACATAGTTGCATTGCTGTTCGTTTCTAACTTAATTCTGCCTCAGTCTTATAGACACATCCTGCTTCTTTCCTGTCATGCAAAAAAAGATAAGAGCACAAGACCACGTACAATTTCTGAGCCTTTCTTCTCAGGGTTACAGCCCCGGTATTACTAAGAATTGCCGACAAGAATGTGGGGAAATGACGAGACCCTGAGCAAGGGCAACAGCAGCAGATGTTGATACGCTCTGCTGATATGGACCGACAATGGCATCATCTTTCTGAAGCCCAATTGGGCAATAGCCTTAAAAATGTCCGTGTCCCTTGAATTCGTAACTATATTCCAGGACCATTTTCTAAGGAAACTCATAGACATGATCTGTGAAATCATGGATCACCCTGCAAATTTTTCCTTGACATAGTACGAATGGAAAAAATATAAATTAAAAACAGGCTTGGCGCCCATAGCTCAGTGGTTATGGCACCAGCCACATACACTGAGGGTAGCAGGTTCAAACCTGGCCCGGGCCACCTAAACAACTGCAACAAAAAATAGCTGGGTGCTGTGGCGGGCACCTGTAGCCCCAGCTACTTGGGAGGCTGAGGCAAGAGAATTGCTTAAGCCCAAGAGTCTGAGGTTGCTGTGAGCTGAGATGCCACGGCACTCTACTAAGGGTGACAATTTGAGATTCTGTCTCAAAAAAAAAAAATCAGACTGTACCCTATATTCTTGATTTAAGGAATGTTATGTGTATAGTAGGAAGCACTTACAAATAATAATTAGAGCTATACTAATCTGAATAGTTTTTTTAAGATGTAGCCTTTTCTCCCTAGCTTCTGGCCATGCACACATCTTTTGTTGCCTTAGACATGGTGGGAAAACTTAACCTTAAAAATATAAAAGACTGATAAAGGTCTAGAAAAATGTAGCAGAAATGACCAACGACATGAGAATAGGACCTTCAAATGGGACTTTTCAGTGTGGATGGATGATGGCTGAGGAGAAGATGAATGAAACTTTAAGTAATTGTGAACCATAAGCAAGGATTTGTTTGGGTCACTAAAACCCAGAAAATGTCTGCAAACACTGAGTGTTGATTGCTTGTTCAACACCCGGGTCATCTGAAATAAAAGACGGTGATATTTTAGGTATCAGCTACTAATTAAGTAAAAGGCAGGCCTAAAAGCCATGGCAAACATTGAGCATTTGGAGGGGTCCTGAGAAAGTGTGTCCGCTCGTGTGAATATTTTGGACAGATGTCATCTTGAGTCCTCCCGTCAGGCTGACAGTCAGTGCTCAGCCAGTGCTCCCCGGTGTCTCCCGAGTGAAGACTGCAGGCTGTGGCCTCAGTCCTTTGGAGGGACACAGTGCTGGCCCACAAATGCCAGTGGCTTCGCACCCACATGGGTTTTTATGTGTGGATGAAAAGGGGCAATCTGGAGGGCACCATGAGCAAGGGGGACAATGAGGCTCCCTTCCATCTGCCAGGCCTGGGGGCAGGCAGTCTGGCCAGCGGCTGGGGGATGGACAGAAAGACCTTTGAGGACACCTCCCCACCTGGCCCTTCTCTGCTCCAGAAGTAAGGAATACAAAATTCTTTGAAACAGGAAATAAAATTGCCAAGATGACAGAAGCTATAGCCCCTTGGAGCAGCTTAGCAGAACCCTGGAGTCAACAGACCAGGGAGTCTATTCACATGCCATAGTAATTCACATTCTACTTAGCATGCTTATTCCTGAACGGGGAGCATGAGCCAAGATTTCAGGAATAGTATGCTTCCTTGGGAAGTGTGAAAAGACCTGGGCTGGGTTTGCAGCAGGCACTGGCATGGCTATCACCTGGTGGGAAAGGCAGGGCACCAGTCTCCCAGGGATGTGCGGGACCCACCCCTTGTCACTCTGAACCTGGGGATGGGGGTGCCGGGTCTGAATCTCTTCCTATTGCAGTGCTTTCCCATTGTATCCCTCCTCACCGCCACACAAGGCCCAGTTCCCTTCCCAGGCGTGGAGTTTTCAGTCTAAATGGAGTATAGTGATAATGAAGCTGGTAGAAAGAAATATAGTCCCACGTAGAGGAAAAACTGAAAAACAGTTTAGATGTTTTCTGCAATTGCTTTCCAACACAGGCAGAGGAAACCCCAGGGCAACAGTCCCTTCTCCTCTCCTGCTCCCCTTCGCAGGCTGAGCTCTCCAGCACAGCTCATTTCCTCAGCTGGCCCCACGAACACACAAGTTCACAGCCCTACCGAGAGGGAGAAAGGGAGGAGGAGAGACAGCTGTAAACACTCATAATTCAATGCCTTTTCCTTCCTCCCTGTCATAGGAAACATGCAGGGAAGAAGGCTTGGGAGGGAGGGGCCCTAAGGAAGAGCTACAGGGGCAGGCGGATGAACCAAGTCTGGTGATCTGTTTTGTTCTTCCCTCCCCCCAAAACAACAGGGCAGTTAGCAGCACCCAGACTCCAACCCCAGACTTTCCCCACAGCTGTTACCTACACATGCGGTCCAAGCAACTTCCATACTCGCAGTTTTCAGAGTGATGAACTTGATTTACAAGGCGGCAATGTGAGGTGCTGGGGAAGGCCAGACACTGGTGTGAGAGCAACTTCACCTCCCTTCTTCCTTTTGTTAGGGTGTGAGGAGATTCAGTCAGGACAGGTGAGTACACGAGAGATAACAAATAATGATACTGCAGAGAACCCTCCCCTTGTGTCAGACAGGGGCTCCGAGCAGGTAAGGACTTTGCACAGTGTCCCCCCCTCTTCTAGTAGAACCGGGATTTGAACCCAGCCGTCGACACTTGGATAAAGGGTTTGGCACCTAGTAAGTGCTCGGAATGGTTTTATTTTTGTATACATAGTGTCTGAAAGTGGTGTAGGAGACAGAGGTTTGCGGAGGAGTATTTGGTCCAGAGCATCACAAAATGAGTCTTAGCCAACCTTGCTTCAAGGGAAGAAGAAGAGAGGGTCTGCGCAGACTCAGAATCTCTGGAGGGAAGCCTGGGCATGCGAAGTTTTAACAAGCCCTCTGAGAGATTCTTATACACAAACAATTCTGAGAACCAAGCAATCAAGGCTTAGAATGATAAAACCCAGTTAGGGGTGACAGAACTGGGATTGACACCCAGGAAGGATCTTGCTTTTCCACTTTGTAATGGTCGGCCATACATAGAAGTGGTTCTGAATGTCTAAGGCTGGGACCTGGAACATTTGTATCGTGTAACTCACAGCTCATTTGCACTTGCAACAACTACTGTCCCCCTAAACACACTGAATGATATGTTAATAACATGAAAAAATTCATTGTTGGAGAATTACACCACAATCCCTTAAAAGAACACCATGAGGGTTCCGCACAGCTGACCTGGGCATCTCTCTGCCAGGGAAGAGGTACCATGGAGGGCTGCCCTGGGGAGACAATTCCGTGTTTTGGCTTCTGGGAAAGAAAAAGAACATGGCGAACTGGCATCCCTGAAATTTCAGCCCAGTGGCCTGGAACCTTGGAAACAGGCCCAGGCCACTGTATGCAAATAGCCTGATTCTGACCATTCCTGGTTTATCTAAATTATATATTTTTATTGAACCAGTTAGAAGACTCAGGGCAGATCAGTCTTTAATTTTAGCTCTTTGGTAATGATGATGATGGTAATGATGAGTTATGCAGAAAGACAAATGGACAGTATATTGCACATTTAGCTCATTAGACATACAGATATGATTATGAATATACACATTAGCTATGACCTTCTTTTCTTCTGCCAGCCCTCACAGAGCTTGGTTTGTTTATTATGCAGATCATGTTTGACTTCATAGAATTGGATGTTATTTAAATTCAATTATTGTGAGGTTAAGTTCTTCCTTCTAGTACCAGTTCAGTAAATTTAGAGGCAGTTAGAGGGAATAGGTACATTTGTCTTATACCCGTTAAATTTTAGGGAGAAAAGCACTGCAGAAATAAAATAATTGTCATGAAAATGAAAAACACTGGAGGATTTGGTTTGGTCTGTTTGTTTTCTTTGTCTCTTTCTGCATTCCTTATTTTTTGAAATGATGAGTGGAAAGGCTGAAAAATTTTCTAGGAAGACAGAGGCAGATTATGTGTGTGTCTGTGTGTGTGTGTGTTTGTGATAGGAAGCTGCTGGTATGAAAGTAGAACTACAAATAATTATGTGGTTAATTGGATTTGGTGTAGATAACTACAGCTCATTAAGGCCTTAAATCTTTTTTTCCTTCTTAGTAATAGAGTTCTTTCTTTTTTAAATCAAATTATCTTGCAACAATTCATTATTTCCTTCTTCCAGTGTTGACACAGTTAGTCTCTTGAAGCAAACATTTGGCCTTGGTGCCATTGAGAGGGATGGGAGGCACATGGCCTGGCCGGGCTGGGAAAGAGCATGTGCGATGCCATGGACGGGTGGTGGAGCTGAGAGATTGTCTGGGACGGACTCCAGCCAGAAAGAAGAGAGCAGCCCACACACTGTCTGACACAATGTGCAGAGAATTCTGAATGGCACGCCTGTGAACAATAATGGATTCTAGGGCCAAGGCGGATCTTTGAAGGTCATCTTGCCAATCAGCCTGCCTCCTGCAGATAAGGGGGAATCTCACTTTATCATCCTCTGTGGCAGCAGGAGTCACACCTTCCCCAATTCATCTCTCCTCCACAATCTTTGCTGGAAAGAAAGTCTTCATGATAGGTCATTTTTCTTGATCCTGATAGCAGGATACATTGACCTTCCACAGGTCTGTAGAATCAAGAAACCATTATCTGGAGTCTTGAACAAAATGATGCAGGAATCTTCTAGGTTCTCCAGGCTTCCTTCTTCTGTTCACTGGTGACATTTGTATTTTCTGTTTGTCTTGTCTCTCCTCAACCTTTCCCACCAACCCAGATCACTCCATCAACCCAGCTGCACATAGAATTGATCAATATCATGGACCAGTTTTCTTGTGGTCCTAAAGTTGGGGGTCGTATCATTGATAAGCCTCACTATTAGCTAGTTCCCCAAATATGGGCAGTCCACGGAGTGATACAAAACAGCTCTTTACTTTCTGTGTCAAGTCAACTATCTGTGATTGTAGCGACAACCTAAGGCAGATGCTGGGAAGTCCTTACTTTCTTTGGGATTTTTCTTTGTTCTCCTCCACAAAACCCAGTAAACCTTTTCTACTCCTATACTTATTCCTCCTCACCTCAACACACACACACACACAGGACCTAACTCTGCCTGGGGGGGGGGGGTATTCTGATTTTACGGCTTCACATCCTCTGACTCTTCACAGTGGATTGTCTACAAGGCAACTGCAATTTTCCTTGGTAACGTTGACTCCATCTAAGAGAAAGCATCAGTGGATTACTATGCTGACAAAACCCTGCCTCTTAACTATATCTTCTCTTCCCAAGGGTGGGGCATGAGGAAGGCTTGAGGGGGAAGGAAAACCCCATTCTGTGTTCCTGAACACATCATCAATACCCAATGAGCACCGAGTGGAAGTGGGTGCCAGGAGGCGGCTCAGGGAGCAACACAATAGGGTTTCCACCTGAGCGCTCACATCATAACCAGGGAGCCAGCAAGGCCACCTCTCATATGAGGACTGGAAAGTCAAGGATCTGATGGCCAGGCTGCTGTGCATGGCAGAAGACACAAAAGGCAGGTGATGCCACTGTTGGGAGAGATGATACGGGCAAATTAGAGGCAGCCCAATGGACAGAGTGCTTCCAGAAGCCTCCTCCTCTTCTATTTTCTTTCTTTCTTTCTTTCTTTTTTTGAAGTTTTGGCTGGGGCTGGGTTTGAACCTGCCACCTCTAACATACAGGGCTGGCGCCCTACTCCTTTAAGCCACACGCGATGCCCCTCTTCTATTTTCTTGAGCAAATAACAACCTCTCTGAGTACCTTCATTGGTAGAATGGTGAATGGGAGAGGTTGTTATTAGCTTTATTTGGTTACTGAAGTAGGTGGTGTAATGTCTGTGAAAATGTTCTACAGACTTGTGAAATGTTTGTTGCATTAGAATTAGTAACCAAAAAAAAAAAATGTTACAGAAAGGAAGAAGAGAGATAGAAAGGAGATTAATCAACGTATGGATAGGTGAGAAAGTGGGCTTAGAGCACAGGAGGTCCTCTGAAACCCCTGTTATAAACTCCTGATTTACGGCCAACATTTACTGAGCACTTACTATATGCCAAGCACGGATCTCAATGGAGTCCTTCCTACCCTCCTGCCCCCATTTCACAGATGCGACCCTTAGTGCTGCCAATCATCACACTGTATTCCTCTAGTCTAACCCCTCTAAAACCCTCCTGGATCACTGTTTTATACCAGTACTCAGACCACCAACACCTCCATCTTCACTCTCAACCTATGCCTTTAGTTTTTATTTCACCTAGAAAATAAATAAGAAAAAATCAGAAGGAAAAACTAGCAAATTCATAGTTAATTCTTGGTTCTTAACCAAATGCACCATCAGCAGCATTCAACAGGCTGATTGAACAATCTTTTCCTAACACACATTGTCTTATTCTTTGCTCTTAGAATAGCATGGTCTCTTCCCATCTCACTGATCCGCCCCTCTCAGTTTCTTCAGTTGGTTCCCCCACATCTCCTGATGTCTAACCATTGGCATCTTCTAGGGAGCAGGCCTGGTACCCCTTCCTTGTTGAACTGATGCTCACTGTTTTGGTTATCTCATTGAGTCTCCCAGCTTTGAAGGCCAACTGTACAGCAATGACTCAAACTTCTATCTTAAGCCCAGCCCTCTTCCCCAAACCCTAAACTAATATGGCTTGCAGTATGTATTTGACTTCTTCACTTGGGCATCTAATAGGTATCTCAAAGGTGACACTTCCAAAATGGAGCTCTCTGTCTTTTCTCCAAAACCCACCCCTCCTTCCATCTTTCCCATCTCAGTTAAAGGCAACTCCCCATCCTTCAAAATGCGTAGGATAAACTTCTCCTTCTCCCTTACCACATCCAATTCATCATTAAATCCTAACCTCTGTAACTGATCATTTCCCAAGCCTGCTGCTACCATAATGGTCCAGAACACCAGCATCACCCACCCAGATTATTATCACAGCCTCCTGTCTCCCTGTTACTCCCTCTTTTGTTTATTCTATTCAGTTTACAATAGAACAGCTGGGATAATCCTGTCAAATATGGTCAGATCATGCCACTCTCCTCTGCTCAAAACACTCCTGATTCCCCATCCCATCTCATTTGTAAATGCAAAAATCCTTAACATGGTCCACAAACCTTGCTTGGTTGGTCTGCCCCACACTTGGTCCTGTTGTGTCGCTGACTTTGTCTCCTACTCCTCTTCCTCTCCTTCACTCTCCCCACATACACCAGCCTCTTTGGTGTCCCTAGAACACGGCAGGTATGCTTATGCCTTGGGCCCTTTGCGCTGCCCAGAATGCTCAGCCCCCAGATACTGCATGGGGGGCCCCTTTACGGTCCTCACTCAAATGTCCCCATTTGGTGAAGCCTTCCGTGGCCACCCTGGTTAGGATTTCACCCTTCTCTGTCCCTTGTACTCCATTTCCCTTTTTTCTGGTTCTTTTTCTCCGTGGCATGTGACAGCATCTTAGGTCCTTAGAGTTTACTTGTTTATCTTATTTATTGTCTTTCTCAACTAGAGAATTTTAGTTCCATTCACTGCTGCATCCCTATCACCTAGAACAGATCCTGGAACACAGTAGATAAATATTTCATGAATAATGAATGAAGGACGAGGCCCACGGAGGTTAAGCATCTCGCCCAGGGTCATATAGATTGTAAAAACCCAAATGTACCCACGTCTTTCTGGGATTAGAGCCCAAGCTCTTAGCCATCATACTGGCATTAATAAAGGAATATGTCCTGAAACTGCACCGAGAGGCTGGTGCTCCCCTCGTCTCCCTTGTCTGATCTCCCAGAACTACAAACTGCCACATGGTCCAGAGCTATCTTTGCTACACTATATTGTATATATTTCTTTCTGCTTTGTGACAGGGATACCTGGCACGTGTGTGGGTGGAGGGGAAATCTTTGGCTTACCTGCCATTGCCACGGCAACTAGGTAATCTAAGGACTCCAGAAGTGAGACTTTCAGATTAGCAGAGGAAGAGGAAGAAGAGGAGAAGGGGGGGAAGGAGGAAGGGAAGAAGGTGGCCTGAAATAAACAAAGAAATCTATGAATGGAGAAGTAACTGAAGTCTCATGCCTGCAGCTTGCTGTGTCAGGGAGGAAATATAATTTCTCCACCTAAATTTGTAGTTGGGACAGACCCCCCCACTCCCCCGGATTAGCAAGAGAAAAACCAGTATGTTTATGAATGTGTACAGTGCATGGCATGTGGGAGAAACCTCAGTGCAAGGTAGTTCAGTGGCTTGGAACTCTGGCTTGTATGGCATCTCCAGTAAAGAACAATACATTTTTAGAGACGTGACAAGACAAAGGAAAAGGACATTGAATCTCTACAGGCAGCCACTTGGCAGAGCAGGGGAAACAAAGGACAGATAAAGTTTAGTTAGTGAAGCTTGTTAATAGAAATTCCTCTGGTATCACCTCGAGGCTGATGAGGGTCTCAAGCTGTCTTCAGTGGTTAAGGTTTGTTTTCCTAGAGGAGATGGGGAGGCAAGATACCTTTTGTCTCCGTAAATAAATCTCTCTCCTGCTTTTAGTTAGAGAGAGACAGGGCAGAGAGTTCTCCTGTGTCTACCTCTGAATTGACTCAACACCCCTCCCTGTCTGGGGAGGTGCAGTCTGGTCTCCCACAGTGAGAATGTGTCCTGTCCTCTTCTCCCTCCTACCAGACCGGTCCCTAACAAGGGTTAGAGGGTCACTTGTTCTGTCTCCTGCCGCTAGCATGACCTTACTTAACCCATCCGAGAGGCCTGTGCTCTTTTTCTGTTCAGCATACCCTGAAAAGAAGGTCCCCCAAATGCTCTCAGGGTCCCCCTGGTAACAAGAAGCCAGGAGAAGTGTGTTTCACCCCCTACCCCAGAAGGGCAGGGTAGCTTAGAAAGTCCTTTCATCCGTGGCACTTGTAGCTCAGCCACATACACCTGACCGGGCGGGTTCGAATCCAGCCTGGGCCCACCAAACAACAATGATGGCAGCAACCAAAAAATAGCCAGGTGTTGTGGCAGGTGCCTGTGGTCCCAGCTACTTGGGAGGCAGAGGCAGGAGACTCACTCGAGCCCAGGAGTTGGAGGTTGCTGTGAGCTGTGATGCCACAGCACTCTACCCAGGGTGACGGCTTGAGGCTCTGTCTCAAAATAAATAAATAAATAAATAAATAAACTTTTTTTTATTTTTATAAACGAGTAAATAAATAACCTATCATGACTTTTCCTATATGACCCTGAGACCATGAGTTCTTTCATCTGCACTGCCCTGTGACCCACTGCTCCCTTCCTTACCTAGTGGAACTATCTTAGTGTGGAAGTAGGAAAACCAAATAGAGTTGTGGTGGGGAAAAACTATGAAATTACAGTTTTCTCAGAAATCTGAGCCAGGATTGTGCATTTAACAAGAAGGCTTAGTTGCCCCGGGCACCACATGGAGCATGTCATGCGTGTGGGCTCATTCAATCCTTGGAACTGCCCTTGGAGGAGGTAAGGAAGGAAGGAGACACAGAGCCTCAGAGGTGAGAAGAGGCACCACTGGCAAGTGTGGGAAAGGCACACAACACCCAAGCATCTGTTTCCCCGAGCCGTGCTCCTAACCACTCCCCACACTGTGTCCCTTGGGGGGCAGGGGATTAGAGAGGATCCCATTTTTCTTGTTTTAGTCATTCCCAGAACAGTCTCTGGGCCCACGGCTCTAAGAAGATCATTGAGGAAGTGTCTAGTGCTCTTCGCATGTAATGAGCCCCTTTGATCTGTGGAGTTTGCTGAGCTCTGCAGACAAGACCACATTAATCCTCCCAGCCCAGATGCTGGAGCCTTAGGAGCTGGGCCAGTGTGTCCTTTCCCATACCCTCTGCTGTCCAGGTGTGTCTCCAAGGTGCTCAGTTAGTTCTATAGGTGTGCGGGAGCAGCCCAGTCACCTGAGGATTTGAAAATGACTAAGTGGGGATAACAAGAGACTTGGCCAAGAGGCCTGGGCTAGGCCAAGAATGAGGTGGGACTTGGAGAGTGGGAGATGGAGAAGAGGCTTGCTTAATGGGGACAAATGTAGGCTGGACAGCAGGAATGGAGTCAGAAATGGGACAAGCAGAGAGGTGTGATGAGGCTGTGTGACCTTAGTCATTTAGTCCCTTTCTCTTCAATAGGGATCTTTCCCATGGTGAGAGATTCTTACTAGAGCAGAAGGGATAAGGATCCAGCTCTGTTTCCATGTTGTGCTATTTTAGGGTTTTTTTTTTTTTTTTTGAGTCAGAGTCAAAGTTTTCTTTTTTGAGGCAGAGTCAGTAGCCTAAGCTGGAGGTCTGTGGCATCTTCATAGCTCACTGTAATATCAAACCATCCTCCTGCCTCAGCCTCCCGAGTAGCTGGGACTACAGGTGCCCACCACAATGCCCAGCTAATTTTTCTATATTTAGTAGAGGTGGGGTCTTGCTTTTGCTCATGCTGGTCTCAAACTCTTGAGCTCAAGCACCCCACCCACCTCAGCCTCTGGGAGTGCTAGGATTACAGGGATCAGCCACCACACCCATGTAGCCCATTTTAGCTTTTAACACAGTTTACTGCAAGGAATGTCTTCATAAGTCTAATTTAAATCTATCTGGTTCATTTCCACTTCTGTTGTTCTTGAAGACATACAGGTTTGACCAGTAGAAGTTGGTGAAGGGCCTAGGGTAAGGCCTTTTAGGGAGCCCCAAGCCCTAAAAAGATTATGGCTGTCCTCCAAATAATGTTTATGCAGTACATAAAAATGTACTATCAATAAATCATAAAGAGATGTTAGAATGTGAAAAGAAAAAAAAATAAATCATAAAATACAAAACTTGCCTGAATGCCAGGGTTAAAATAGCTTGTTTCTGGATTTTTTCCCCCTAGAATCCTGGATCACTTCCTTCATCAAAGTTATACTTTTTAACAATCTTGAAGTCCTTGCTTTCTAATATTTTCAGTGCCAGAAGCAAGTCCCGTTCTGCCTTTTGGGTTGTCCAACTCCAAAGAAAAGCATGCAGGACCAAACAAGTCACTCTGGGGAGAACAGCACACCCTGACCTCTTAGCCTCTTGGCCAGACACAGGGACCAGGACATGCTCCCCTGGCTCAGACCAGGACGTGCACCCTCCTCCCCTGTCTGGTGAGCATGTTGAGGGCCTGGCTGAATCTTGTCTTGTGGCTGCTATTTGGGAAGCAAGGAGCAGAGATTTTACTGTCACTGGGCACCGTTGCCAGGGACCAGAAGTAATGTCTCTTACCTGATCGGCAATGTGACATGGCTGCTTAACAACCCGATTAATCAAACCCAACTCATCCCGTTAGAATTAATGAGCCCAGGAAAGGCTGCTGTGAATAATGAGGGCTCCGCCACTCCCCCAGCAACCTCCCCGCTTGCCCCCTCCTATTTTCCACTCAGAGCTGTTCAGCAGCTACTCAAGCCCAAGGACGCTAGGGCTTCAGTAGGTATGGTGAGTGCCCAGCAACGTGGCCACCTCCCAGGCATCACAGCTACCCACCTGGAGCCAGAAGCTGGCCATGCCCTAGAGAGGCAAAGGCTCTCATTCCTCAGATAGATGTGCATGCCTTCAGCTGGCAAGGGCGGATTGAGCATCCAACTGTACCAGGCACTGTACTTACTGAGTGCTGGGGATGCCAAGGTGGATAAGGCCTTGTGCCTGGGGCTGCAGTGTGGGGGCCCACAGCCAAATGGAGAATGCAAAACAGAGGGTCCAGGGAGGACCTGGAGCCATGGTGAAGGGTAGCCAGGGAGGATGTCGTGGGGATGAGCACCTGAGAATTTCTGCTGCCAAGTTCACTCATTGCACAAATATACACAGAGTGGCAGGCAGTGGGCAAGATCTTGGGTGTCAGAGTCAATAAGATGAATTTGGTGCCCATTTTCACTGGGTGAACATTCTCATCCTTGTTCCTCAGGGTCATGTAGGAAAAGTCATGATAGGTTATTTATTTACTCGTTTATAAAAATAAAAAAAAGTTTATTTATTTATTTATTTATTTTGAGACAGAGCCTCAAGCTTTCCCCCTGGGTAGAGTGCTGTGGCATCACAGCTCACAGTAACCTCCAACTCCTGGGCTCAAGTGAGTCTCCTGCCTCAGCCTCCCAAGTAGCTAGGACCACAGGCACCCGCCACAACACCCAGCTATCTTTTGGTTGCAGCCATCATTGTTGTTTTGGCGGGCTCTGGCTAGGTTTGAACTGCCACCTTAGGTGTATATGGCTGGCACCTTAGCCACTTGAGCCACAGGCGCCGAGCCAAAAAAGTTTATTTTTTTATTTACTCATTCAAACACAAAAAGTTGTTGAGGGCCTTCTCAGTGTAGGGCTCAGCTTCTGGGGGAAAGGTGTAAGATGAATACCTTGCTTCTGCCTTCCAGGACTCCTCGGACGGGTAGGCAGTTATCACAGAGACCCTCATAATGATGTGCCAAATGGTCTGGCAGGGGCTTGCCTGGGTCACTCAGCATAAGGCGCTCAGAGATCAAAGCCTGAACTTAACCTAGAGAAGTGAGGGGCAGCTCTCTGTAGGAGCTGGCTTAGAGCCCACTAGAACACAGTGGCAGTTTTACTGGTAGGCCAGATGTGACAGGGTATTCTAGACCTTACGGAGGCCAAGACGAGGTCTTTGAGCTGTATAGAAGGTGAAGTGGAAGGGAAAGATGATTCCAGGAATCTTGGAAGGCAATGACTTATTCTATAGTCTGTGGCAAAGAGCATGATTAAAAATGGAGATAGGGATTTGTAATTTAGAGGCTGGAAGCACCTGAGCTTTTCATTTAAAGTTGGGAGCAAGGTATAGTTTCATGAATGATGGAATTCCCGAATTGTCAGGGACATGGCTCAAGTGGCCATATCCCAAGCCCGCCAGCATGATGCTTAGGGATTGGGACTGGGCATGGTATCCTGTAAGTCCTTTGATAGGAGTGAGGCAGAGGCACAGAGGACAAGGAAGAGAGTCCATGGGCTAGGCCAGAGAGATACGGGCTGGGAAGGTGGGTGGGCCCCACTGTAAACGTCTCTGGCAAAGTAAATTGGAAGACTTGGATGGATGCGGACCTAGTGAGCAAAAGTGGTAGACCCTAAGCTAGGAGAGCGATGAGACAAGAGAACACACAGGAGAGGATGAAGGAGAGGAAAGAGAGGTAGGGGGAGTGGGTGAGGCTCATGGAGGCACTTTGGGGCCCCCATGGCAGGGGACGCAGAGATGGAGGTGTCAGTCATGGTCATCTGATGTGCTCACAGGGAGCTCTGGAGCATGAAACCAACTCTGCAGTCCCCTCCTGGGGCTTTCACACCCTGACACCATGTAGCTTAGCCAGGTCCCTTACCTGCCTGCTTCCAGTTCCCCGAGGCCGTGCTTCCCAGCCAGGCCCAAGGTGGCTGGAGGGACTTGGGCCTTCAAGGAGGTCATCTGCCCAACCTTCTAGATTGCCAGGGTTTAGACCTCTCCCATGCTCTCCTCACAGATCAGAGGTGGGAGGCTGCCCAGAAAGGACCTGGGTCTCAATGCATCAGCCTGCAGGACATGACCAGAGCCGTAAACTCAGGCAAAATGACCCTCACAATGTACTATGAGAAACGCATTCATTGCTAACATTTGACTGCTGGAAGATTTTACACTAGACCTCCCCCTCTACAGCTGG
Source organism: Galagoides demidoff (assembly GCA_963574575.1). Classification (NCBI taxonomy): domain Eukaryota; kingdom Metazoa; phylum Chordata; class Mammalia; order Primates; family Galagidae; genus Galagoides; species Galagoides demidoff. The sequence continues at coordinate 21,351 of CAUYQV010138400.1, forward strand.
CAGGGACTGATGACAGGTGACTGTCCCTTCAACCTGGGTCTGGGCTCTCCAATTCACTGGCCTCTACCAGGAAGCTTTTGTCACTGTGTCACCTGTCCTGAGGACAGTTAAGTTTGCAACCTGGCCTAGTCTCTATAGAGACACCCCCTTTGGAGAGCTGTGGGCTTCTAGCCCACTTGTTTTCACAGAACCCTAGGACCTGAGTAAGAAATATTGTCCTATCTCATACCAAGTAGGAGCACAGGGCTTAGAACTGTTGGTTGTGTTGACTAAGAAGTGGCTTGGCTCCCATGGTGGGGGCACTGGAGCCCAGACCAAAACTACTTACATTAAAATAATGTAAGGCCATAAGGCAGGAATAGTAATAAAAGTCTAATTTCTGTGGAAGTGTTCCTATAGGTAAAAGTTAACTAGCCGTTATTCCCCTACTTCTCTACTGCTGTAACTGCTCACATAGCCTTGAAAAGTGTAAGATTTGTGACTTCTCCAACCCTTCCATCACCAGTGTAAAATCTAAGACTGGTCTTTGAGATACAGCCTCCGCACTGCATCAAAGGGCCCAGTGGCCAGCCCCAGGAACTGCCCACCAGGAGCTCCTGTTTACCAAGAAGATAATTTCTGCTTCCCAACAGTATGAGTTCACATCCAGCCAATGAGCTGGCCCATTTCCCTACCCCTTTGTTCCCCAAACTACCTTTAAAAATCTTAGCTCCTAAATTCTTGAGGACATGGATGTGAGAAATTTCTGCCCTCTCTTCACCTGGCACCTTGTGATACTAAACATTCTCTGCAGCAACTCCTGTTGTCTAAGCGTATTGGTCGTTGTCTCTATTCCTGGGTGGAGTCTCGCGCCTAGACCTAGCCCGCGGCCAAGTTGTGTGGGGCGTGATCTGGCCTATCTGGATGACCAAACGCACCTCCCCCGCAGCACCGGACTCCTCGCCTCACCCCCTGCGCCTCTCTCCCTGCAGGGGGAGCTGCTGAGCCCTTGCCGCTGCGACGGTTCGGTCAAGTGCACGCACCAACCCTGCCTCATCAAGTGGATCAGCGAGCGGGGCTGCTGGAGCTGCGAGCTGTGCTACTACAAGTACCACGTGGTCGCCATGAGCACAAAGAATCCCCTGCAGGTACCGGGGCGCCTCGGGCTCAGGGGTGGCCTGTGGGCTGGAGGAGAGGGAAGGACTTCTGTGTTTCCTCTTCAGACTCACCAAGGATAACAGGTTGGGGCAGGAGAGAAATAGACTCACAAGGAAAGACGCGCAGAGGAACAGATGGAAGAGGGAGAGTAAGAAGGTGAATGGGTGGATGAATGGATGAGGAAAGGAAAGGAAAGAAGAAAGAGAAAAAGGAAGGAAGGATGGAGGGGGGAAGGAGAAAAAGAAAAGAAAGACTGGAGGGCAGAGGTGAGCAGGACACACACAAACAAGACCAAGGGTGGGGACACACACAAACAAGACCAAGGGTGGGAGGGCTGATAAGATGAAGCTAAGGGCTGTAGACAGCACGAGGAGAGGAGAAGCAGAGGCCTTCCCAGACTTTAGTGCCTATAATTCACCTGGAAAATTGTCAAAGGCAGACTGTGGTCAGCAGGTCTGGGCAGGACCTGAGACTGCATTTCTAACAAGCTATTAGGTGATGCTGCTGCTGGACCAGAGACTACTTCCAGCGACAAAAGACAGAGAGAGACATGGAGAACAGACAGGAAAGGGAGGCAGAGAATAACGAGGGAATCGGTGACAAGGAAGAAAAGAGCAGGGCGAGAACAGAAAAGGGCGGGGTCAGGTGAAGGTCTGCCAGAATGTTCAGGCAGAACTTAGGGCTCCCTCTTCTTACCCCAGCACCCTGCTCTGACACATCCACCATCCCCCGAGGAGCTGGCAGACCCTTGTAAATGCCCCCAGATCTAACAGCTCTCCCTGCAAGATGCATACGCATACACAGAACATTTTGCTTCTGGAAGTAACCACCGCATAAGCATGAACAGTCAATTCAGCTGCTACGTAATCACTTAGCCAGTATCATCATGAAGATGGGGACGTCAGCTGCCTGGCAGTGGCCCTCCTCCTTTCTTGGATGAAAGGAGGAGAGTCCACCCTGCAAGCCTAGGAGGGCTGGGTGGTTTGGTGGTGATGGTGGGGTGGGTTCCTTAGACGGTGGGGCAGCTAGAAATGCCTGCAATAGCAGTGTCCAGGGTGTTTTATTTTAGACCCTATGGAGTTTTGCACAGGGCACTCCCAGGAACGAGAGAGTGTGTTCCTGCGTGTGCAAATGGGCGAGGGGTGGGGGCATGCCTGGAAGGTGGCACCTTAGCCATCGCAATCCTGTACAAAGGGGCCAGAATAAGAGGTACCTTTCCCTGGCTGGCTCCATCTTCAATTCATTTCAAACTCTTGAAGTGTCTTAAAATAGCAGTATCACGAGACAGCTGATTCCATGTCCTCTGGGCTCAAGCAGATGTCTGAATGCATTAACCCTCCCCTTCCTTTCCAGCTGGCTCAAGCCTCGAGAAAGGGTCAGATTCTAGACCTGGGAGCCCACCCCAAAGTTTCCTCCCTTAGCTGCACTCTTGGCTCACAAAAAGAAAAACCTTTTAGGGGTAATGTTTTCCTGAGAGGGAGGAAGAAAAGTTTATTCTGTTGGCAATATTGGTGATATTGATCTACTGTTCTTAAGTTCTACCCTGTCTTTAACACCGGGGACTCCCTCCAATTCTGTTACTGTGGAAAATGCAATGGTGTGTGCTTAGGAAACGCCATTTCACTTCTGGATAGGATAGGAAGAAGGAAGTGGTTTGGACTACAGGTGGTATGTGGTTGTGACCTAAATTGTCTCAAATGTATGTCTGGAGCTCCTTGGGCCCAGCCAACTGTGAGACAGCTGCCTCCCCGTCCTCTGTGGGCAACTTCTACTCCCATATCCCAGCCAGCCAGACCATCTGTAGTACAGAATGGCAGGTGTTACTACCGCGAGTGGGTGGAGCAATGGATGAGGACCCCAGCACTGCCTCTGCTGGCCGAGAGGGGCAGTTCCTTCCAGGACTGGAGGGGCTCTCCCCTCCTGGGTCAGGCAGCATACAAAATGGTGAGACATCACACAACTGTTTTCTATGGGACATCATCTCAGTGATACTCTGGCAACAGAGTTTCTAGCCAGAAGAACCCCTGGGGTCACAACATGGCCCAGGGGGGCCTCAAGGCTGCATGGGTGCTTCCCACCCTCTCCCTGCTGCCCCTGAACTGCAGTCATATCAATGAACATTTAGTTGGTGCTTACTAGGTGCCAGGCAGGTTCTAAACATTCACATATATTATCTAATTCAGTCCTGAAAACAACTTGATGATGTATACAGAAGAATATTATTATTCTTAATCTGTAGATGAGACAATGGAGACACAGAGGGTTCAGCCATATGCCCAACGTCACACAGCTCTTAAGGGGCACACAGGGAGTCTGAGTTTTGGTCCAGGCTATAAACCTCTGCCCATGGCACACAGGCTTGTGTGGGAAGACCCCGCCTTCACATGCTTGCCTGTCCTTGTGCTAATGCAATGTAAAGAATACCCTTCAAAACACTGGTTTAAGAGTTATTTCATTTAACCCTCACAATACTAGGAAGTAGGAAGGACCAATTAATTCCATTTCTATGGAGGGAGAAATGGAGGGTCCTTCCAATTTACTGACTTCTGCTAGGTCACACTCAGCGAGCAGGAGCAGAGCTCGACCAGACTCGGGTCATCTGGCCCCTTACTCAGCACCCCTTCCTGTTACAAGGAAGGAAACATTTAGTCTTTGTGCTGTCCCCCTTGGTTTGATCACTGGTGCTGCAGCGTTCAGAGGATGGAGGCATCACAATACAGAGATCAGGATCTCGCTGGGAGTGAGCTTCCAACTTTCTGTGCTGGCGGCAGCATAGCCGGGCACCACGGGCACGCTTCTCCCCTTCCCATCCCTCTTCTGAGATTTCAGAGCTTGCTGATTCTCAACTTTCTCTTTTCAGCTCTTCCTCCCTCTCCATGGAGCCTCACAGACAGGAAGAGATTGCCTTGTCCTTAGCCCCCCACTGCAATCCTTCATCACCCCTCACAGTGGGTCAGGAACCATGTTTACATCTCCCAGGGGGCTTGGGAAATGGTAGCAGGCTGCTTTAGGGATGAAGGGGACATTTCTTTGCCTCGACACTTGGGATTTGTTTTTTAGCTTGTTTGTTTGTTTTGGAGACAGAGTCTCACTTCATCACCCTTGGTAGAGTGCTGTGGCATGATAGCTCACAGCAACCTCAAACTCTTGGGCTCAAGCAATCCTCTTGCCTCAGCCTTCCTAGTAGCTGGGACTACAGGCATCTACCACAACATCCAAGTATTTTTAGAGTCAGGTGTCTCACTCTTGCTCAGGTTGGTCTTGAACTCCTGAGCTCAAGTAATCTACCTGCCTCAGCCTTTGAGTGTGCTAGGATTACAGAGTGGGTGAGCCACTGCACTCAGCCCTATACTTGGGATTTTTAGTCTAGAAGTGCAACAGAAGATAAGGTCTATTGATGTCTCGATGGTAGAAATAAAAAGCTCAGTTGGAAGTGCTCATTCCAGGCAGCACTTTTCCCAGAAAAAGGACTTCTCGTACATGAGAGAAGTCTGTAGCAACAGGCCGGGAAAATTTCTGGAAAATTTCTTTGCCATGTGTAACCCTAGTCTGGGGCAAGCAGTGGAAAATGTAAAGGCCCAGCGACCTGTAATGGGATGCTGTCCGTATCCTTCCATGTAAAGGCTGATGTCCTACATCTGGACCAGCACGTGACACATTTTCCAGTGGTTACAATTCCTGCCAGAATCCGGTCTTCCACCCGGGCCACTGAACACATGGCGAGTAGCTCCACTTACTATGCTCCAAGTTCAGGTTGAAATGCTTTCTAGGGGTGTCCTCTGCAGGGCATTATGCAAATCTCTCTGCCTCCCCAAACCTGATCCTGTTAGTTGCCTCTTAGGACCATTCATAGCATCGTGTTTACTCTTAGGACAAAGTCCGAAACCTGTGCCCATTCCGTGAGATTCAGGGTGGTCCCCTCCTTACTTTTCCACTTCTCTCATCCCACGAACTCTTTTGCTCTCTCCGCCCCACCCACTCGGATCTTCCTCCAGGTTTTCACACTCACCGTGCTTTCTTATGACACGGGGACCTTGCACAAGCCTTTCCTGCAGCCTGGAGCACTCTTGCCTGCTTTCTTTGCCTAATAAACTCCTACTCAGCTAAGCCTCACTTTCTCTGGGAAGCCAGATCCCACTATCATGGGCTCTCACTGGACCATGTTAGTAACTGTAGCTATGAATAATTATTTGGTGTCTCAGGTCCCTAGACTATCAGCACCATAAAGACTTCGTCTGTCTTTGCCTAGTGCAGAATCTCCAGCACGCGGCATAGTGGCCAGTGCTTTGAAAACACTCAGTATATGAGGAAGTGCTTGCAGAAACCCCAAGGTAAAATCCAATCATGTCTCCTTTCGGCCTGTGTTGCCCGGACCAGCCAGAGAATCAGAGAATTACAGAGTTAAAACTCACCCACACCCCAGCGGTCAGTACGGCTGTTAGTGGCAGTGCTTCTTCTGTTAAAAGATGAGTTATCAGTGTTGATATATATTTAATACTTTATAAGCTGTTTTTCTGATCCTGCATCCTTTTGTCCATTGACTTGGTAATCTCTAGCATGTGAATCACCTGACATGCAAGGTGTATAGTAGAAAACAAGCGAGAAAGAAGAAGACACGGCCTGTGCTCTCTCAGAACCTATGAATGAGAAAATAGACCACGTTGCCCTGAAAAGAAGATTCTGGGGCCCTGGAACACCACCCACACTATCTCTGCATGTTGATTTCTCCCTTCATTTCTCTGTCTTTATCAGGCACAAGAGTCTTCCTTCCCAGCATGCCTGCTCAGATCCCCACCTTACAATAAATTATGATCATTCAATGTGATGAAAAAGTTCAATGTGAAACTCAGAAACCCACAAAAATGTCTATTGTGCCACAAGTTGGAAAGCCCTGGTTTAAATACTAAATCGGAGGTGAGCCATTGGAGCAGCGGCAGAAGGAGAGGCAGGGACAGGAGAGGGTGTCTGAGCAACAGTTAACCTGTGCCCTCTCTTCCTAGTGGCAGGCCATCTCTCTGACGGTCATCGAGAAGGTGCAGATCGCTGCCGCCATCTTGGGTTCCCTCTTCCTCATCGCTAGTATCTCTTGGCTCATCTGGTCGACCTTCAGTCCTTCAGCAAAATGGCAGCGTCAAGATCTTCTCTTCCAGATCTGCTATGGGATGTATGGCTTCATGGACGTGGTATGCATAGGTGAGTCTGGGGCTCATCTCCCTGGACAGCAGGGAAATATGCGGCAAAACCAGGCACAGATCCCTCAGCATCCCTAAGTGTGGGAAGCCAAAGCAGATGTCCCTAAGTTTCAGAGGTATGAGCTCAGGAGAAGCCAGCAGCTTGGATTTGAGGGGTATGTGGAAAGAAGGGGAGACAGGGCAAAGAAGGATGATCTAAAGCTTCCCTGCGCAAATCCGGCTTGCCCAGCTGAAGACACTGGTGAGGAGGCTCTGGCCCTAGGGAGCTCCGAGGAAGGCCAGTTGGTCAGTCTGTATGCCTCTGGTGGGCTGCAAGCCCTCTTCTCCACCGTGCACCTGACACTCCCAACACAGTGCTGATACCTGCGCACTTATTTCCATCTCTTCATAGCCAAGTGCCCAGAACTGGTCACACTGGCATCTGCCTACCCTTTCTCCTGGCTTTCTATAGTCCTATTTCAGTGCCCGTGTTTCTTCACTGGTTTTGTACCTATGTGGGGCTCTGGGGCCCCTCTGGGAGTGGGAGGTGGAATGCTATGTAGACAGGCTTCAGATCTTTCCCCTGCTTCACCCTGAACCTCTGTAGTTTCATGGATTCAGTGTTTTAGAAGAAAGCTTAGTTCCTGCATCTTCCCCAACACCATTCACAGTCTCTACGCTTCCTCTCTACTACCAGGTTGGGTAGGGGGCTGGAGGCCTGGGTCTTTTTTTTCCCCAGCAGATGATTATGGTTGTCACCTCCAGAGGCTTGGTCCAAGCAGGTGAGTGGTGGTGGCAGCCCAGTTTCTCTGAGGGAAATGAAGTATGCTTAGGCACCGGCCCTGGGACCTCGCCGGGGACTCTTGGCTTGTCCTCTAGGTCGCAGAACTGGGATCATCAGAGGTCCGCAGCTGTCTTCTCTGGGCCTTGGTATGTGTATTGTATTAAATATGCAAAACTGCTCTGTTTAACAGGAAAATATCTATTAGCTAGAACGTGGCTGGTCTGATGTTGGTGTGAATTTCTTTGGGGTCCTTTATTATCAGGAATCAGAAAGGCCTGGAGACTCCCACACAGGTTGCAGCAGCCCGAGACCAGGGATGCTGGAACTTGTAAACATGTCTAAGCCATCTTGCTGCCTCTCCATGCTAGCAAAACCAATAGATCAACCCCAAGTTCAAGAGCCTTTTAATTATAGCACCTAGGTGGTGAGAGAAACAGACAGCTTAGGTTGGAGGACTGTGAGTGGGGAGGAACTTGACATTGATGCATTCTAATTTACTTTCCCTCCCCACCAACGAACTCCCTTCCTACCCTGCTGAGCCCTGAATTGTTGACGCCAAAAGCCAGGTGTGTCTCCATATGGAGGTTTGCAGCGGCACTGGCATGGAAGGGGAAATAGTGGAGGGCTCTCCTGAAGGGGCCCCACCAGCTGCCCTTTATTCTCCTTCAGCAGGCTTTAGATCAGGCCTGACGCGAGCTTCTATGAGATAATGCTTTCCCATCACATGGTGTATCCGTCAGTATTGGCCACAATAACAGACAAGTCCAAAATCAGTGTTGTAAACAAACATTCATTTCCCACTCTGGGCTTTGTGGTTGTGCTGGACATGGCTGGGCTTAGCTTCTAGCTGTGCTCTGGGTTCAGGTCTGCTCCTAGGCCTCCTCATACTGGGGCCCAACCAAAGGAGCAGGGACTATTGGTGCTCTTTTCCTAGCCAAGTGCAGTGAGAAGCGGCGAACTGGTGGAAACTTGCAGTGCCTCTCACAGCTCCTGCTCAGAGCTGTGCTCTGTCCCTCTGCCCACAGCCCATTGGCCAAATCAAGTCACCAGTAAGCCCAACATCAGCAGGTTGGTGGGGTGAGGAAGTATACTCTTCCTTCCCAGGAGGCAAGAAAGGGAGTGTAAATACTCTCTGCTGCTAATAACTCCACAACTGGAAGACGGAGTCGAACACAGAGGAGACCACGTGACCAGCCAGTATGATTCCCTTGCTTTGCAGCTGAGAGAAATAGGGCTCAGAGAAGGGGTGGAGTTGGTTCAAGTTTTGTGGCTTGGATTAGAAGCAGCGTCTCCTGACTCAGAGTCCGGTGCTCTTTCTGTGAGCTGTCTTGCATCAGGTATCAGGTGTCCCACAGCCTATGGGATGCCTAAAGATGCCACCTGCTGCGACTGTGAGTGTACCTGGGCCCATTTGCAGGGCCTCCCTTTGGCTCTGAGCCACCAGTGCTCCTTCCCTAGCCAGGTGGTGCTCTGGCACCTCCTGCTCATGGAGCTGCCTCAGGGCTGGGTGCCACTCTCCTCCTCTGCCTGTTACCTGGCTCCTTTCTATCTGCCGCCTTCTCCCCAACCCATTCTGTCACTCTCTTTTTCTTATACACGCGTGGCACTCAGTCCTTCAGTTTGTGGGAGAAGCAGAGTGGGCTGAATATTGAGAGTTTTCACATTGTTTTCCTTTCTCCCCTGCTTTTAGAAAAACATAATAGCTCAGGATGCAAAGCCACACCATAGTCTACCCCTTCTGCTCGGACAGACCAGTGACTGCTCAGAGACAGCCGTTGCACAGGAGGGGAATGCATGGCACCCCAATTACTTTGGGAGCCATCCCAAAGTGGTCAGGTATCTTGAGAGCTGGACCATCTCACCTTCGAGGAGCTCAGATTGCTCTGTCATTTTATTGATTATAATTGAAGCTAATTCGGTTTCAGAGCATGCCCCTGGGGACAAGGATTGCTATTCCCTTTCAGATCATGAAGCCCTGGAACTGAATTTGTCTTAGGCCGATGCAGGCAGCAGAGCAGGACTCCCAGTGCAGTTTTTCTAGGAGAGCTGTCCGTGGGGGGAAATGCTGCAAGATGAAAGAGAAAAGCAGCAATAAGTGATCCAGACAAGAGAGTGGGAGGTGACAGGCACTAGTGAGAATCCACAAACAGATTCTTGTGGTTGCAGTCAGGGGAACTTTGACGGTGGCAATGATAATCAGTAGTGATGATGATGTTTTTTAAGGGTGAAATTCAAGTATCAGCTACTTCTCTTTCTGTGCAGTGTCCTGACCAGCAGAGAGAAGATGCAGGGACTGTGAAGTAGCGGTCAAAGCATCTACTCCAGGGGCTCTCTGGAGGGATAATCAGATGGAACCCACAGCACCTGTCAGGGCTACTTCTATATTTAGGCTCAGCTAGACATCCTGTCTCATGGGGACTACCAGAGACCACACAGGGCATCAAATTCACTCAGGGGGGTGTAGGGCAGGACCTTGGTCCCTGGCGTGGCAATCAACTCACCTCTGTGGGGAGAGAGGTCCACACCAGACTCCACATCCTAGCCCAGGGCTAGTGTCTGGGCTCCCAAACAGCAGTTCAGGGGCAAGGAGATAAGATCCCAACATGGTGCTGGGGCTACTTGGGCATAGCATCCAGAGTCCCTGCAGGGGTCATAGTCCATTCAAGTCACTGTGCTCAGAGCAACCCAAAGCCAAGCCTCCCACAGGGAAGCCCCTACTAATCAAGGGGTACCCCCAGCCCAGAAGATGCTGTAACACAGCTGATGCTCCTCCCCATCAGATGTCCAAGGGAAAAGAGCAAGAATGCCAACCCAGGGTCCCGTGTGTTCTGTGAGAAGGAGCCAGTGTCCCATCACCCCTCTCCTACTGCCGCCTGCCTCCAGGGGTGATCGCAGACCTCCAGCCACCCACGCCTAGTTTGCTGAACCAGTGAGAGGCGGAAAAGTTAGAGCAGGGGGCAGAGGCCTGGCTGGGCTGCCAGAAGGAGGCACAAAGCAGTCTCCCTGCCCCACAAAGACAGAAACACAGGCAAGAGAGCCATAGAGGGGCATCTGTCCCCTTCCAAGGCATTCAGCAGGTTCAACACCTGAACATGAGTTTACTCCCACGGAAAAGTGGAAGCCTCCCATCCGGAAGTCCTCAGAGGGTGGACAAAGACAATTAGATGGAATGGGAAGAGGAAGAAGAGGCTCCCCAGCAGAGGGAAGGGATGATGGCAGAGGTGTGTGTATTCTCAGGAAAGGTTGGCTGGAAACAGTGTGGACTGGAAGACTCCCCCTCCACATGTCCAGGCTCTGTGGATGGATAAATTCAGCCCCTGGATGAAAACATTACCATCAAGAGACAAGAAGACTCGGCTAGTCCTGTGTGAGCTCAGAGGCTACCTAAGAGGAGAAAACAAAGCCGCCTGCTACTGTGAGTTTGGGGGCTGTCCCGTTTTTCCAGCACCAAGAACAATTCGTCTATTCCTTAAGACTGCTAAATGACCACAGATAGCACAGAACATAAGTGAACATAAAATGGGTAGTTTTAATGAATCCTAAAAAACATATGTTCCTTCTCGATTGGAGCAGTGAGCTGAGGGAGGGCGCATGAGAGTGGGAGGGATGCTGAGGAGAAACCACGGGAGCCGGCAGCCGCTTGGCAGATACTCCCTGAGTGAAGCCACATGGGCCGCACCCGGGGCTGTGTCCATGCAGCTGGCCCCCAGGACATCAGTGGTCTATGAGAAAATCTGGAGTGATGACTCAGAGAATGGCCTCCAACACTCACCGAAGGATTCTGTCTGAAATGATTACCAGGACAGTCTGGGTCCCCTGTCTGCTGCGGCTCAGCTCCGGAGTGGAGGACGGTGGTGTTGGGCCTGGGCATACACAGCAGAGGGCTGCGCGTTTACTGATACAGCGGCCTCTACAAACAAAGCTTTTCTCTGTTTAGAGCCCTAACTTTCTTTCTTTTTTTTTTAATTATTAAATGATAGCTGTATACATTAATGCAAACATGGGGTACAGTGTAGTGTTTTCATATACAATTTGAAATATTTTCATCAAATTGGTTTAGAGCCCTAACTTTCTAGGCCAGGGCATGCCACTGTAAAAGCCAAATGTAAGTTACTGTGTACAGTGCAAACCCTCACATCCCTACAAGGACAGAGGAACTGATTAAGGGCGTAACAACCCTAAGAGCCAAGCAGGGTGACTACAAGTGAGGAAACGCCTAAAGCAGTGGTTCTCAACCTTCCTGATGCCAAGGCCCTTTAATACAGTTCCTGTGGGTTGCGACCCACAGGTTGAGAACCGCTGGCTTAAAGCGTCAGTGTTCCAGGTCACACAGCTAAGCAAAGGGCAGAGCAGAGGATTAGACCAAGAACACATGGCTGTAGTTCCAGGCCACTCTCTACTGCCCGTTTCCACTCTGAGTGCTCTGTGAGATCACAGATGTGGAGCCTGGGTGGGAAACTGCTGGTTACAATCAGAAATTCCATGTGTCCCGCTGCTCCTGTTCTATGTTCCCAGGGTTTGGGAGCTTAGCTGTTGTTGCATCTGCTTCTTGATCAGAGCTACTCTGACACCAACTTAGAGGGAAGTCGAGAAATCAGGATAAAACTTGGCAGCGTGTCTCTCTATGGGACACTCTGGTAAAGGGTACTGGGGGGGCGGGCGGGCTGAAATCTAGTTAACATGAAAATGGGGAATCTACTCATTTATTCATTCAAAAATATTTATCTACTATGTAACATGCTCAAATAAGATAGCCACCTGCTCTCAAGGATTCTTCTATCTCATGGAGGAGGTAGACGTGGTGATCACTGATCCCCACATAGTAAGAGCTGGAGGACTGAGGTCTGGACACAGGGGTGAGGAAGAGAAGAAACCCTAGGCAGAGGGCCTGGGGGTGGGCGTATCCATTCATTCAGTGCCATTTATTGGCTGCCTTGTTTTATTCCCCAAACTCGGGAGCATTAACAAAGAGATGATGGGACACAGTTCCTCATCCTCAAGGAGCTCAAAGTCCACAGATCCATCACAACACAGTGGGAGATGCACCAAGTGCAGAGCGAGGGAGAGTGGAGCAGAGAGCCCTGCACGCTCTCCCGGGAGGCGTCCTCGCAGAAAGGCTTGCTGAGGGAAGACACTGTATCTTTGAGCTAGTTGCAAAAGACAAATTAAAGTTTGTCCAGAAGAAGGGGGAAGAACATTCCAGGTAGAAGAACTAGCATGTGTCCAGGCACGAGATGGGAGTGAACAGGTGTGTTTAGCAAACTTTGGAGGGTTTGTACAGCTTGACACAGCCAGCCAGGCGGGGAGGTGTGTGCTGGGCAGGTATGAGAGGCTGGTAGGGGCCAAAGTGCCCTGGGACATGAGTCATGTGCTGAACAACTCAGGCTTGACCCTGTGGTGATGGTGAGGCACTGGTAAAATTTTAAACAGGAAAGAAGTATGATCAGATGTGTGTATATATCTATATCTATATCTGTATCTTGTTAGAGACAGAGTCTCACTCTGTCACCCTTGGTAGAGTGCCATGGCATCACAGCTCACAGCAACCTCCAGCTCTTGGGCTTAGGCGAGTCTCTTGCCTCAGCCTCCCAAGTAGCTGGGACCACAGGTGCCTACCACAACGTCCGGCTATTTTTCTTGTTGCAGTTTGGCTGGGGTCGGGTTTGAACCCACCACCCTCGGTATATGGGGCTGGCACCCTACTCACTGAGCTACAGCCACCCAAGATCAGATGTATATTTTAAACTGATAACTCTGGCACCTATAGAGAGAATGGGTCAGAGCTGGACAGGCTGAGGGGAGAGACCAGTTGGAAAATGTTTGTAACAGTCTAAGCAGGAAGCAAAGAGATACAGTGCAGTGGGGAAGAAGTATAGGGATGACCCTGAGAGGTACATGGGATGCATATTTGATAGGGTCACTGGATCCCTCCCAGGAGAGTGGAAGCCCCCAGCTGTGGCTTGAGTAGGGACTGGACACTGAAGCTGAGCATGAGACTGGGTTGAGCAATGGATGGAACAAAGGACAACCAAAGGGCATGTCCATGGCATGGGCACCGAAAGCAAAGGGCCATCTTTAGACTAAAATCCAAGCGGAGAGGCAAGAACCAGTTCTTAAGCCAAGAGTTTGCAGTTGAAGAAAACAAGGCACGCAGAGAACTACAAGGAGCAGAAGGCATTGCCGGAACAGGAGCTCTTCCTCAAAGTAGAAGGAGCGAGGGGGCTTTTTATAGCACACAAGGGGCCTCCTCCCGTGATGCAGAGGAAGATACTGGAGGCATTGGGCCTGTGCTGACAATGGGTGGCGTGATGATGGGGTGGGGAGTGGTGATGAGGAGGGACTGAGAATCTGTGGTGTACCCCCGGCTTTCTGTAAGCAGCTGGATGATAAGACTGTGGACAGATTTGGAGGTCAGCATGGGAGGTGAGTGAAGCTGTGGGTTTTGATGAGATAACAGAGAGAGTAGGTGACTAAAGACAGAGAACTAGGGGAACAGTAAAGATTTAAGGGATGGTGAAGACAGGGAATGAGGGACCATAGGAGGGACTGAATTACAAAAGCCAGAGTGGCAGGTCTACAGAATGGCTGGTGCTGGGGACCATGTCTCTCTCGTTTCTTACTATTTTGTGACCTGGGGGGATTTGCACAACTTCTCTGTGCTTCCCTTTCCTCATCTGTGAAATGGGATAGCAGTCCCACCCTCAGGTTGAATGAGATGCGCATGCAAAGGGGTGGGAAACCCTGACTGTCAGTGACCCCAGGGAGGGAGCACGTGGCCAGAATGGGCTCTCATGGAGATTTGCTGAAGCTGCTAAATCCTGAGTCCAGCCACAGCCTAGATGCAGAGAGAGCATGACCCTGGATCTTCACAGAATCCAAAGTCCGCTCTGATTCTGGGCAGCAGCCTTGAGGGAAGGATCTTGGCTCCTTCCTCCTTATCCCCCGAATGAGAAGATCTTATTACAGCTAACATCCTTCCACCTGCCTCCTCTCCCATCATCACTAATGACGCTGTCCTCTACAGCAGAGAAGCTGACAGAGCCTCCCAGCAAACAAATGGGGCATTCTCTGCTCCAGTGGGTCAAGTTATTAGGATTTAACAAGAGCAAATTAATTAAGGGCTTTGGCACCAAAAAACATTTTTTTTTTTACTCTACAGACCTGAGAGATGGGCCATCACAAAATCAACTCTATAAAAATGAGGACCTCATCCTCCTCACGTTTGTTTGTTACTTGTGAGTGGAATGGGGTCAGAGAAAGAGGAAGGAGAGGAATGTTTCTGAGATTACTTCCAAAGCTTTAAAACAGGGAAATATGCTAATTAACAAAATTATAGAAAAATTCTGTGCGAAAGCTTCTTCTGTGTGAGGTCCCCTGAGGTTCTTTGCAGTGATTTAGAGACGTCTGGCCCCTGTCCTCTGAGATAAAAGGATTTAAATCTCATTTTATAGCAAAAGGCAGGGGGCGGGGCAGCAGGATTGTAAAAACATTTTTTTCGAACCTAATTTTATATTCACATGAACTACAAAACACACATATGCCACAGAGATCCCTTCCTTTCTTCTCTCCTTTTGGCTAGAAGTGACTCCACCTATCAATCCTTTTAATTCCCTGACTAGGAAACTTTGAATGTTTGCCAGAGGCAGCGTGACGAAGTAGAAGAAATTAGGAGGCCAGACATCCAGGTCTGAGGACCGGAGTAGCCACTGCCCACCCACGTGACTTTGGGCAAGTGACTTCCTCTCTCCTCAACTAGTTGCCTCATCTATAAAAAGAGGGTTGAGCCCGATAACCTCCAAGGTCCTCCCAGGGCTGACAGCCTACGACTAGGAAGTTGCATCTGTTGTGAGAAGGCCCCAGGGCCCTGGGAGGCTGA
>CAUYQV010138402.1:0-11651 GCA_963574575.1 Galagoides demidoff
TAAATCTACAGTGACCATAAGAGCACCATACTGGCACAAAAAAGGAGATGGATTTATGAAACAGAATTGAGAACCAAGAGATGAACCCAGACACTTGTTATCATTTGATCTTTGATAAGCCATTCAAAAATATAAAATTGGGGAATGATTCCCTATTTAGCAAATGGTGCTGGGTAAATTGGCTGGTGATTTGTAGAAGACTAAACTGGACACACACCTTTCACCTCTAACAAAAATTGAGTCTCACTGGATAGAAGACTTAAACACAAGACATGAAACTATAACTATTCTTTGAGTGAGTGCAGGGGAAACACTTGAAGAAACTGGCCTGGGAGAACACTTTATGAGCTGGACCCCCCAGGCAATTGAAACAACACCAAAAATACACTACTCAGATCTGATCAAATGAAAAAGCTTCTGCACTGCCAAGAACACAGTAAGTAAAGCAAGCAGACAGACCTCAGAATGAAAGAGGATATTTGCAGGTTATGTTTCTGACAAAGGTTTGATAACCAGATTCCACCAAGAATTCAAACTTACTAATAAGAAAAGAATAAGAGATCCCATTTCATTGTGGGCAAGAGACTTGAAGATAAGCTTCTCTGAAGATGACAGGAGCATGGTCTAAAGACACATGAAAAAATGCTCATCATCTTTAATCATCAGAGAAATGCAAATCAATAACCACTTTGAGATATCATCTACCTCTAGCCAGATTATCCCACATCGCAAAATCCCACAACTACAGATGTTGGTGTGGATGTGGAGAAAAGGGAACACTTCTGCACTGCTGGTGGGAATGCAAGCTAATACATTCCTTTTGCAAAGAAGTTTGGAGAACACCCAGGGATCTAAAAGTAGACTTACCATTTGATCTTGCAATTCCTCTAATAGGTGTATATCCAAAAGACCAAAAATCACTTTGCAACAAAGATATTTATACCAGATTGTTCGTTGCAGTCCAATTCATAACTGCCAAGTCATGGAAGAAGCCCAAATGCCCATCGACCCATGAATGGATTAATAAATTGTGGTATATGTATACCATGGAATACTATGCAGCCTTAAAAAGATGGAAACTTTACCTCTTTTATGTTTACATGGATGGAGCTGGAACATATTCTTAGTAAGTATCTCAAGAATGGAAGAAAAGTATCCAATGTACTCAGTTCTTTTATGAACCAATTTATAAGTACTCAGACTTTCTTAGGAAAAAAAAATCACAACTATAGCCCAGGATGAAGGAGGAAAGAAGAAAGGGATGGGAGGAAAGGGGGGTGTTTTGATAGAGGGAAGGAGGGAAGAAAAAGGGGACAGGAGGGTAAACGGGGGGACCACACCTATGGAGCATATCACAAGGGTACAAGTCAAATCTATCAAGTATAGAATATAAATGTCTTAACACAATAAGTAAGTAAATGAGTCAAAAGCTACATTAATTAGTTTGATTTAAGCATTCCAAATTGTATAAGAACTCAACACATTGTACCTCACAAATACATATATGTGTTCATGGTGTATGTATGTATGTCTCAATGAAAAGGAAAAAAATAAATAAATAAAAGAAAATAAAACAAAGTGAGGTAATACAGAATGACCAGGGTAAGTGGTAGACTTTATTTGAGATTAAAGGCCATGGAAATACTTACTCATAGTATAACAGTTAAGCTAAGACTTGAATACCAAAAAAATGACCAGTAGGCAAAGGATTATGTTCTGACATTATCTGGGGCCTAATTAACCAATACCTGGGGAAACTTCCCGATGATCCTTGAATCAATGAAGAAATCATAACATTTTTCAATTAAAAGTGATCTTCAAGCCAACTGGACTTTTTTATTATCTGTAATGTCAAAATAAAAACAATAATGATTACAGAGATAATTCATTGAACACTTCTATATTTCAGATTTTACCTTTGCCATCTACAAAACACTTTACATGCACTATTTATAATGTAGTCTCTTTGAGGGATTGGATCTATGGCTCCTGGTGGATACCAAAAAACCAGGAAAGCTCAAATCCCCTATATGAAATGGCATAGTATTTCCATATAACCTATGCCTATCTTCTCACATACTTTACATCAATCCTAGTTTACTTGTAATAACTACTACAATATAAATGCTATGTAAATAGTTGTTATACTATGTATTTTAAAAATCTGTAGTATTTTTGTGTCATCTTCTGTTTTCTTAATTTTTCAAATATTTTTGATTGGTGCTAGATTGAATCTGAGGATGAGTAATCCACAGATATGGATGGCCAACCTTACTCCGCACAGTATTCCTATTATGTTATTTCTATCACTATTTACGATAAGATAGAACTGAGGATCAGAGAGGTAAAGTAACTTGCCTAATGTTATGTAGCTAGTAAAAGGCAAAACTGGTGCTCAGATTCTGTCCTCTATAGAGTGAGTTCCAGTGCTCTTAACCATCCCCCTATGTTGATATCATTTCTATTTAAATGACCATCCTTTTCATAAACTATTCTAGTTTCAATCTGTGCACATCTAAAGGTATCTAATTTCCTCCTGATAAGTGTCTAATACTCCTTGATATTTTTCCTCAAGTCTTTTTGGAATCAAGAATCAGTGAATACTAGAACTGTTAGAATGGAAGTTTTTAGAATAAAAGTTTATCCCAAACATGAGAAAGATTTTCTGTGTTGAGTAGCATGAATAGGGCACAGTAGGGTATTTCAGTGGAGGTGAGAAAATAGAACAGACCATACTCAGAATTTTGGGGACTGATTACTGATCAATGATTTAGAGGCTGTTTGGCATCCAGCTGTCTCCCTTTATTTTTGATAAGTAGCCAGATATTCTCACTTATTTTATTTCTTTATTTTTTCATGTATATTTTCATGTAGACCTTCAGAGTAGTTCCACTGAGTATCTGAGTCTTTTCCAAAGTTCCTTTAAAGTGCACAGGGGAAGGACCTTAGGACACATCTGTGCATTTCCTTGTATAATAGTGAAGCTACTCCATATGCTCTTCTGTGCAAAGATATTTTTAGAGTTGTATATTTGTGCACAAATTTTTATCCCCCTAATAAGTCTAAAGCCATTGATGACCATAATTTTGTTTATGTACTTTTATGGCAGTCACATAAACCAACATGGTGCTTATCACAAATTCTACTTAGCAAACCTTGTTTTTGTTGAATATTTTCTGAATCATTGAAGAAGGGAAGCATGTTCAGTATTGTTAAGAGTGGTCAGGTTCTGCTCTAGAAAAAATACTGCAATGTGTAATATTTATATTTTTTAAAAACACAGAGGCAAACTTTCTCATTCCCAGCCAGAGTGCTCACCAAAAACCTACATTTGTTCTAGAATCCTCCGTTCTGCTCTTTTGAAGCTCTTAGGCATTTGGGGAGAAAGAATGGAGCTGTGAGAAATCAGAGTAGCCTTAAAAGCCTGCAAACTTGTGGCCAGCAAGGGAGAGCAGAGAGAGAAGCTGATCCCTTTCATGGAATGACATTTTCCCTTGAGGTGGTTCTTGTTTATGGAACCCCAAACCGCAATTCAAGACATTTCATTCTTATTATGTTTAGATGGAAGAGGAGAAGGCCCGAAATGTCCAGGGGAGAGAGAAATGGGTCACTTCCTCAGGTACATAATGAAGTATTGTAAGAAAAATAAAATAGGTTTGTTTCATGTGCCTCTAGAAGCCTGAATAATTTTAAAACACAGTTTATCTTGATCCAGACATTCACTATTTGAACACCTGCCATGTGTTTGTTGATCTGCTAGGTGTGGGAAAAAGAAGATGCAGACTCTCCATGCTAGGGAGCTCAGGTCCAGAGAAAGGCAGGCAGGCATACACATGTCCTCAATCTACAGGGATAAGGTATGAAGGAAGTATGTCCGACATTGCATGGAACACAAAGGAAAGTATGACTGTTGACTCTTTTAGGACACTGATTTTACCATCTCTTATCAGAATATCAATGCTTACTCTAGGAGGGAACATTAGAGATTTTTTTCATTTACCTGAAATAAATTGAACATCACCATTGCCAGACGGATCACTATATTGCAAGGTAGATGTCATTTTTTATTACATTTGGCATATGTATTTCAGCCTTATTTATTAAGTCCGCATAGGCAAAAAGCCTATATGCCTCTGGCCAAAAAAGCTGTTTTAAAGAGAGCAGTGAAAAGACTTGTGCAGGCATACTTGTGAGAAACTTAGGCCAAATCCCATATGGCCGGGTTGGTTGTGGGCCTAAAACCTCCCTGACTTAAGACCCAGATGGAAGCGGAGGTTTGCACACAAATTTCTGTATGCCATAGAAGTTTCTTTATGCCTTGTTTTAAAGATCGAAGTAACTACCTCCAAATGGCAAGGTCATTAGGACACACTTTCAAACTGTCTCTTTCCTCCACAGCCTCAGGCTTCATCAGATAAGAGCAAAGAAGTAATGGCTAACAACATGTTCTCCATTAAGTTATGTTAAACTGGCTTATGTTGAAGGAGTTATTCTTAAAGGTGTATGTTGGGTAGATTATCAAATTACTAGAGAAGAACTACTTACAAACCAGGTAGTCACGGGTAGTCACAAGATTTTTAAATGGATTAATGAAGTCATTGATGCCCAGTGCGCATGTGCAGAGGGATTGTAATGAATGTTAATGATGTCATTGCTGTATAGTGCACATGCACAAAATTTACTATATAAACCAACAGTAAATAAAGACTGCTCACCATTTTGCCTGAGCGAGCAAATCTTCACCTTTATTTAAAACACAATTTCAATAAGTGTGCTTATTCTCTGTCACGTCACTTTTCTGTGAGACCATTACCTCAACAAGCCTGAAAGATCATATGACTTCTGAGAGTTAGTTCTGGCTCACATTTCTGGAGACACGTGAAAAAGAACATTGTTTTTTGTTTGTTTGTTTGTTTGTTTTAATTTTCTGGTTATTGTGAGGGTATAAAAAATAAGGTCACAATTTTTGAGTTTGTTGAGTTCCTTTTGTAGTTGTGTACCAAACCTAAAAGGTGTGCCATACACCCCTTCTTTGTGCTCCATAATTGGGAGCACACCAACCCCTCACTAATCACCCTCCTCTCAAAACTTGAATAGAATTAAATTTTTCTCCTACATGGGTGTGTGCTAGATTGTCTACTGGAGTCATAATAAAATTGAGTACATTGGATACTTTCTTTTCCATTCTTGTCATACTTCACTAAGAAGAATTTGTTTTAACTCCATCCGGGTTAATACAAAGGATGTAAAGTCAACATCTTTTCATATGGCTGAATAGTACTCCATGATACACAATACCACAGCTTGTTCATCTATTCTTGAGTCAATGGGCATTTAGATAGTTTCCAAATCTTGATAATTGTAAATTGAGCTATTATAAACATTCTTGTTCAAAAGTCTTTTTGATAAAAGGATTTTTTTCCTCTGTGTAGATGCCTAGTAGTGGGATTGCAGCATCAAATGGGGAGTCTAATTTGAGTTCTTTGATATTCTCCATGTTGACTTCCATAGAGGCTTTATTAGTTTACAGTGTCACCAACAGTGTAAAAGGAACCCCCCCTCTCTCTCCACACCCATGCAAGCATCTGGAACTCTAGAATTTTGTGATGTGGACTGTTCTCATTGGACTTAGGTGATATCTCATGGTGGTTTTGATTATCATTTCTTTGATGATTAGGGATAATGAGCATTTTGTCATAAGTTTGGTAGCCATTCAACTGTTTTCCTCAGTGCATATTCTTTTCATGTCTCTTGCCCATTGATAGATGGAATTTAACTCTTTTCTTGTTGATTAACTTGAGTTCTCTGTACTTCCTAGTTATCAAGCCTTTGTCAGATTCATAATAGGCAAATAAATTTTCCCTTTCTGAAGGTTGTCTATTTGCTTTAATTGCTATGTCTTTAGCTCTGCAAAAGCTATTCAAGTAGTCAAGTTACATGTGTATATTTTTGTTGTGATAATTTCCACTAAAGTCTTCATAAAATCTTTCCCCATGCTCACATCCTCAAGAGTTTTTCCCACACTTTCTTCTAGAGTTTTTATCATTTCATGTCTTAGATTTAAATCCTTGATCCAACATGAGTCAATTTTTGTAAAAAAATTGTGGTGGTGAAAAGTATGGGTCTAATTTCAGTCTGTTACCTGTAATTATCCAGTTCTCCCAGCACAATTTATTAAATAGTAAAATACTACCTTTCCATAGTATGTGCTTTTGTTTATTTATCAAATAGGAGATGGCTATAAAGATTCATTTCATCTCTTGGTTTTCTATTTCATTCTTTATGTTCATGCCTGTATTTTTGTGCCAATACCATGCTATTTTGATCACTATGGACTTGTAATGCAACCTGAAGTCTCGTAGGTTGATGTTTCTGTTTTTGTTTTTATTACTAAGAATTGTCTTTGCTATATGTTTTTTTTTTTTTCTGGTTCCATACAAAACAAAGAACTATGTTTTGAATTTCTTCAAAGTATGATGTTGGTATTTTAATGGGGATTGCATTGAATCTGTAGATTGCTTTGGGTAGTATAGTCATTTTAACAATGTTGATTGTTCCAAGCTACAAGCATGGCATGTTCTTCAATTTGTTGATGTTTTCTGCTATTTTTTTCCTTAGATTTTCATAATTCTCTTTTTAGAGGTACTTCACCACTTTTTGTCAGATACATTCTTAGGTATTTCATTTCATTTGAAGCTACTGTGAAGGGAATTGAAACTTTGATATTAGCTTCTAACTTTGGCTGTTTTTGACATATACAGAGGCTAAAGATTTGTGGACATAGACTTTATACCCTGAGTTGTTACTGTACTTCTTGATCACTTCCAGGAGTCTTGTGGTTGAGTCTCTGGGGTTGTCTAAGTGTAAGATCATATTATCAGTAAAGAGCAAGAGTTTAACCTCCTCTCCCCCATTTGAATGCCCTTTATATTTTTCTCTTGTCTGATTGCATTGCCTAGAACTTCTGGCACTATGTTGCATAGTAGTGGTGATAGAGAACAGACATTCTAGTCTGGCTCCAGTTCTGAGTGGAAAATCTTTCAGTTGTACTCCAATCAGCATGATACATGTTGAGTGTTTGTTGTGGATTGCTTCAATAATTTTAAGAAATGTGTCAACTATACCTACATTCTAAAGTGTTCTTCTTGGAAAAGATGCTGAGTGGGAGGCCAAGGTGGGTGGATTTCCTGAGCTCAGGAATTCAAGATCAGTCTGAGCTAGAGTGAGACCCCATCACCCTAAAAATAGACAGATATTGTGGTGGGCTTCTATAATCTTAGCTAATAGGGAGGCTGAGGCAAGAGGATTGTTTGAGTGTAAGAGTTTGAGGTTTCAGTCAGCTATGACACCATAGCACTCTACTGAAGGTGGCACAGTGAGACTCTGTGTAATAAAAAAAAAAAAAAAAAAAACAGAAAAGAAAAAAATGATGGATTTTATCAAATGCTTTTTTTGCATCAATCAAGAGGATCTGGTGAATTACTTTATGGGATTTGTGTATGTTAAACTAGATTTGCATCACTGAGATGAAGCCTGATAACTGTGATGTATATTTTTTTAATGGATTACCGTAATCTATTGGGTAATATTGTGTTGAGTAGTTTTGCATCAATATGCATTAGTGAAATTGGGCTGTATGTGTCCTTTTTAGTTGTGTCCCTTCCTGCTTTTGGAGTTATGGTGAGGTTTACTTCATAGAATGTGTTAGGAAAGGTTCCTTTTATCTCAATGTTTCAGAATAGGTCTTGTAGCATAAGTGTAACCTCATCTTTGAATGTTTGGTAGAATTAATGGAAAGCCATCTGGTCAAGAACTTTTATTTTTGGAAAATTTTGTTTTGTTTCTTTAATCTCAGTGCTTGCTAATGGTCTGTTCAAGAGATGCGTTTCTTCCTGGTTAAGCATAGGGAGATGATATGATTCCAGGTATTGGTCCATTTCCTCCACATTGATTAAATTTCTGGTGGTTTCTTGTGGTAGTCAGAGATAATCTCTTGTATCACGTTGGTACCTGTTGTTATTTCTTCTTTTTCATTCCTGACTGAGGTTATTGGAGATTTTACTTTTCTGTTTCTACTTAATCTGGCCAAGGTTTATCAATTTTATTTATTTTTTCAAATAATCAACCATTTATCTCTTTCTTAACCCAAGCAACTGTCTTTCAGCATAAGGTTGTTTAATTTCCATTCTTTTGTGTGTGGTGCACAATTTTTTTAGAGTTGAGTATTGGTCTTGTGATTTGAGAAATATAAGTTATAATTATAATTCTTTAAATTTTGTTGAGTATTGACTTGTGAGCCAAGATATGATCTACTTTGGAGTATTTTCCACGGGCCAATAAAAAGAACATAGAACCCTTAGCTTTGAGATGGTACATTCTACATTTGTCTATTAATCCCATTTGTTCTAGGGTTGCATTTAAGTCCCTTGTATCTTTGTTTTATTTCTGTTTGGATGATCTGTCCAGTTCAACCAGAGGGGTGTTAAAGTCTTCCTCATGTTATAAGATATGATTATGCTCAGACCAATGTATGTCTATTTCATGAATCTAGGAGCATTTAAGTGGGGTGCCTGAATATCTAGAATCTAAAAGTTCCCTTGATATACTGTTCCCTTGACCAGTATGAAGTGACCATCTTTGTCTTTCTTAACATTAGAAATCCACTTATATCTGAAAATAAGATTGCATCCCCTCCTTTCTTCTGGTTTTCATTTGCCTGAAATACTGTCTTCCCACCCTTTCCCCTGAGGCTTTTGTCTTTGTCAATGTTAGGTGTAATTCCTGGAGACAGCATATGAATGGTTTGTGCTTTTTTTTAAATCCAATCCACAGCCTGTGACTCTTCAGTGGGGAATTCAAGTTATTAACATTTATTGAGAGAACTGACAAGTGTGGTGGAGTTCTATTCATATTATTTTGTGAAGGTCTTGTTGTTTAGTTTTATCTTTTGTGCTACAGTGAAGCTAAGTTTTTATCCTTCACTTTATGGGTATTTATTTTGCTGGTGGTCCATTTTGATATTCAGTGTGTCAGTGTGAAGCATCATTCTAAGTAGTTCCTGTAGAGCTGGCCTCCTTGTGAATTTCCTCACTGTTTGCATATCAATAAGAATTTTGATTTTTCCCTTGATTTGGAAGCTTTGTTTAGCAGGATACAGAATTCTGGGCTGAAAATTATTTTGTTTAAGAAAGTTAAAGGCAGCTAACCATTGTCTTCTGGCTTTGAAACTTTCAGCTGAGAAGTCCCCTGTCACTCTGATGGATCTACCCCTATATGTCAATTGGTGCTTAATCCTGACTGATTGTAGAATTTTCTCTTTC
The DNA here is from genome assembly GCA_963574575.1 of Galagoides demidoff. Lineage (NCBI taxonomy): Eukaryota > Metazoa > Chordata > Mammalia > Primates > Galagidae > Galagoides > Galagoides demidoff. The sequence continues at coordinate 9,321 of CAUYQV010138402.1, forward strand.
ATCTTATCTTTAGATAGGTTCATTACAATGTGTCTTGGAGATTATCAATTTGTGTTGAGTTGACCTGCAATTTGATATCCCCCTAAAAGAAGTGTTTTATAATCATTAGTGATACTTGAGAAGTTTTCATGTACGATATCCTCCAGTAGGGCTTACACTCCTTTTAAACATTCTTCTTCCCCTTCAGGAACACTTATAATTTGTAGGTTTGAATGCTTCATGTTGTTCAATAGTTCTCTGAGTAAATATTCTTCTTTCTCTCTATCTTTTCTGACTCCTTAACTGCCTGGGTTAGCTGAACAGCTTTATCCTCTAGCTCTGAATTTGTTTATTCTCCATGGTCTAATCTGTTAAGGATGCTTTCTATTGCATCTTTAAGTTACCTGATTGACTCCTTTAAGTTCATAAGCTGCAGTGTATTGTTTGTATATTCTTCGTATCTTTCATCCATTTTGGTTTTGTTTTCCACTTTCTTATCAATATCTTTTACTTATTTTTTGCCATCTATATTTTAAAATCCCTTTCTGTCATTTACATTAGTTCTTCATAAATGGAATTGTCTGTGCTGGCTACCTCATAATCCCTGAAGAGTGTGTTTTATTTTGGGTTTTCACATTGTCAGAATTTTTCTGTTGGTTTCGTCTCCTGTGTGTTTTCTTTTTATTCACATCTGTCCATTACTTTTCCATTCCACTGTGTACTCTGCTTTAAATTACCTTGTCTGAGAGCTTACATATTCATGTGACCTGTTGGTATAAAGCTAAAAGGAAGATAAGGGTAAAGAGTTAGAAGGGAGAAAGAAAAGAAATAGATAAAGAAAAAAAGGGTGGGGGATAGAAGGTACAAATTGAAGAAAGGGAAAGAAATAGGGCAGTAAGGGAAAAAGAAACAGGATAAATGGTGGTATTTGATGGGGTGCTTTAATCACATCCATAGCTTTAGGACTATGACGGGGAGAGAAGGGTAAGTCCCTCAAAATCATAGGCTTTCTGCTAAAAGAGAGTAAAGGAGAGAAATAAAACAGAAAGAAAGAATAAAGAGGGTGAAAAACCGTCATGAAAATGGAGGAACTATAAGACAAAAGCATAAGTGAAAAATAAAATTTCAACCAAAAAAATTAAAAAGTCTAAGGAAAAAAATTGAAAAAATAAGCTAAAAAATATTAAAAAGTATGTGTGTATTACACTTCATTTGTAACACATTGCCTGGACGCCAGATGGCGCTGTGGTGTTTGGAGATGAAGAGCACATCCTGGATTTTCTGTATATGATCTGGGTTGGAAGATATTTTCTAGTTTCAAAGGAGGCCAATTGTGTCTTCCTGGCTTCTTTGTCCTCAATCTGGGCCTGTTGACTTCCTCAGTATTCAGTCTGGACAAGGCTGGGTCCCAAAATTTTCTAGACTTCCTAGGTGACCCATCATAGAGTGTCCCCTGACATCAAACCAATCCACTCAGGGAGTACAGGGGTGTTTAGCCCACCCCAAGGATGAACACTGGAGCTCAGCAGGTGAGCCAGAGCTGGCCCCATGGACTGATCCTTTTAGCAGGCATTCTTCCCACAATGGTGGCACCCCCCAGCACCAACACCAGCTTGGTGTTCCATACCAGCTGCCAGACACAGTTCTAGTTTTCTTGCCCCTCCAGTGAACAGCCGACTCCAAAATCAAAATATTGCTGGACAACCCTTTCCCAACACAGCACTCTGTGGGAGAGCTGGCCAACCCCCTGGCCTCTGGACACAATAAATGCCTCCCTTCCAGCTTGGTTTTCCTCAACTCCAGACCTCCCTATTGACTCCTGATGTCTCCTACTGCTTCAGTATGACCTTGGAGTGATGTTTCAATGCAGATTTCCCTAGCTAGAGGTACCTGATAAACACTTGCCCTTGTCTCACCACAAGTAGCTCGCAGGGAGATGTCTCTAATTCACCATATTGTTCTGTCCCTCCATTGCCTTCAGGTACACGATGAGCATCACTAATTAAAAAAATAACGATGACAAAAAAAAAATTGTCATTTTCTTAATGGTAGGTCATCATGTACCTGAAGGCAATGATCCATTCTATCAAGTATCTGACAAACTGTGTTCTCATTTTTGGTCTAAACATGATAACAATCAAAATTTTTTGAATTGATGTTTCAGGGTCGGAAAAACAGAGGTTTACTCAAGGTAAAATATCATGCAATAGAAGGGTTTTAAATTGGTGCTGGAAAGGGATTCCTTTTGGGATCAGCTCCTCTGTCTGCTTTTTATTGAGGTCCACAAAATATCTATCTTTTTTTGCTCACTTTTATTTCAGATTATATATATATATATATATATATTTGTTG
>CAUYQV010138404.1:0-19186 GCA_963574575.1 Galagoides demidoff
TGTTGAGGCGTTGGGAGCGTATGCTTCAATGGCATTAAGTACATTCCTGTCGCTGGGCAGGAATGAGAAAGAGAGCCCATCAACAAACTCACAAGCCATCTTATGGAATTGGAAAAAGAAGAAGAATCTAAGCCTACACCCGGCAGAAGAAAAGAAATATCCAAAATTAAATCAGAGATCAATGAAATTGAAAACAAAAGAATCATTCAGAAAACTAATGAAACAGGATTTTATTTTTTATAAAAATAAATAAAATAGATAAACCTTTGGCCAGACTAACTAGAAATAAAGTAAAATCTCTAGTAACCTCAATCAGAAACAATAAAGGGGAAATAACAATGGATGACACTGAGATACAAGAGATTATCTGTGAATACTACCAGCAACTTTATGCTCTGAAATTTGACAATGTGAAGGAAATGGATCAATATTTGGAATCACACCCTCTCCCTAGACTTAGCCAGGAAAAATTAGAGCTCCTGAACAGGCCAATTTCAAACACTGAGATTAAAGAAACAATAAAAAATCTTCCAACCAAAAAATGCCCTGGTCTGCATGACTTCACACCAGAATTCTGTCAAACCTTCAAGGAAGAGCTTATTCCTATGCTCCAGAAATTACTCCAAAAAATTGAGGAGGAAGGAGTCTTCCCCATCACCTTCTATGAAGTAATCATCAACCTGATACCAAAGCCAGGAAAAGACCCAACCAAAAAGGAGAACTTCAGACCAATTTCACTCATGAATATAGACGCAAAAATTCTCAACAAAATCTTAGCCAATAGATTATATAGTTTATCATCAGAAAAGTCATACATCATGATCAAGTAGGTTTCATCCCAGGGACGCAAGGCTGGTTTAACATATGCAAGTCCATAAACGTTATCCACTGTATTAACAGAAGCAAAAACAAGGACCATATGATCCTCTCAATAGATGTAGAAAAGCATTTGATAAAATCCAGCATCCTTTTCTAATTAGAACACTGAAGAGTATAGGCATAGGTGGCACATTTCTGAAACTGATTGAAGCCATCTATGACAAACCCACAGCTGATATTTTACTGAATGGAGTAAAACTGAAAGCTTTTCCTCTTAGAATTGAAACTAGACAAAGTTGTCCTCTGTCACCATTACTATTCAACGTAGGGCTGGAAGTTCTAGCCAATACAATTAGGCAATACAAGGAAATAAAGGGCATCCAAATGGGAGCGGAGGAGGTCTAACTCTCCCTTTTTGCTGACAATATGATCTCATACTTAGAGAACCCCAAAGACTCAACCACAAGACTCCTGGAAGTCATCAAAAAATTCAGTAATGTCTCAGGGTATAAAAATCAATGTCTACCAGTCAGTTGCCTTTGTATACGCCAATAACAGTCAAGATGAGAAGCTAATTAAGGACATAAATCCCTTCACCATAGCTTCAAAGAAAATGAAATACCTAGGAATATACCTAACAAAAGAGGTAAAGGATCTCTGTAAAGAAAATTATGAAACCCTAAGAAAGGAAATAGCAGAGGATATTAACAAATGGAAGAACATACCATGCTCATGGCTGGGAAGAATCAACATTGTTAAAATGTCCATACTTCTCAAAGCACTCTACCTGTTCAGTGCCATCCATATTAAAATACCAACATCGTACTTTCAAGATTTGGAAAGAATGATTCTGCATTTTGTATGGAACCAAAAAAGACCCCCTATAGCTAAGGCAATTATTAGTAATAAAAACAAAGCTGGGGGCATCACCATACCAGATTTCAGGCTGCACTACAAAGCCATAGTGGTCAAGACAGCATGGTACTGGCACAAAAATAGAGACGTAGACATTTGAAATTGAATAGAAAACCAAGAAATGAAACTAACATCTTACAACCATCTAATCTTCTATAAACCAAACAAGAGTATACCTTGGGGGAAAGACTTCTTATTCAATAAATGGTGCTGGGAGAACTGGATATCCACATGTAAAAGACTGAAACTGGACCCACACCTTTCCCCACTCACAAAAGTGGATTCAAGATGGATAAAGGACTTAAATTTAAGGCAGGAAACAATAAAAATCCTCAAAGAAAGTATAGGAAAAACACTGGAAGATAACAGCCTTGGGAAAGACTTTATGAAGACTACCGTGGCAATTGCAACAACAACAAAAATAAACAAATGGGACTTAATTAAACTGAAAAGCTTCCATACAACTGAGACAACAACCAAACCAAATAGACAACCCACACAATTGGAAAGGATATTTGCATATTTTGAATCAGACAAAAGCTTGATAACTAGAAGAGAACTCAAATTAATCCACATGAAAGAGCCAACAATCCCATGTATCAATAGGCAAGAGACATGAATAGAACTTCAAAGTGGTTTTGATTTGCATTTCTCTGATGATTAAAGGTGATGAGCATTTCTTCATGTGTCTGTAGGCATGGTCCTATCATCTTCAGAGAAGCTTCTGCTTCCATGTTTCTAAGTACTATGTTTATGCTCTCGTTTCCTAGTATTTAGGATTATATATTATCCATTGAGTTCCATGTAGGAAAAATATGGAATTTTGCTTATGATTTCTCCAAACAGTACAAACACATAGACACAATGCTTTCACACTTCTCATATCGATCTATCACCAATTATTGTTAAGTATAAAATGGGCTATTTGACATCCACAGTTAAGTTGTGCAGTATGACGTAATTATTTTTCCTTTATTGTATGGTTATCTCTACTTTTCCTAGTTCTTTTCTTATCTTTTGTCTTACGTACATACCTCCCACCAATTCAGGCTCAAATTCTTTGAAAAAATCTAACTCTTCTAGTTATTTAAGCAAACACATGAGACTCTCCACTAATTTTGTTCTGCATGCCCTACCCATCCATCCACACCCTCGTCCCTCACAGCTATCCCTGCCCACCTGATCCAACCAGGACAGGCATACTGACGGTTGCTGAGCTGTCCCCCAGGGCTCTCATTTTGCCAGTTTTCTAGAAAATCCTTTCTGTTTCTCCTTTTTTAGTGTTTCTGTTTCCTCGATCCCATGTTTAATTTCTTGGTTCACTTTTCTGTTTTAGAGCAGGACAATCTCTAGTCGTTCCTAAGAATGTGTACATGACAGGTAGATTTTTTTTCTTTGACAACTTAAATATTTTAAAACATCTTTATTTTCCCCTCACATCTACATTGGTTTTATTGGCTAAGTATCATTTCCTTCAGAATTTTGAAAATACATCTTTGCTGCCTTTCAGCTTCTAGTATTACTGGTAAGAAGTCTGCTATCATTCAGATACTGGCTTCTTTTCTTTTCTTTTTTTATTTCTTATAGCATAACTGTGTACATTAATGCAATCATGGGGTACAGTGTGCTATTTTCATATACATTTTGAAATGCTCTCATCAAACTGGTCAAGATAACCTTCATGTCATTTTCTTAGTTATTGAGTTAAAACATTCATACTCTGCTTTTAGAAAGATTCACTTGCACCCTTGTAAGATAAACCATAGAGGTGACCCCACCAATCACTCCCTCCCCCCATCCACCCCCTCACCTCACCCTCCCACCCTCTTCCCATATTCTAAGGCTATAATTAGATTATAACATTCCTATAAAAGCTATGAATTAGTTTCAAAATAGGGCTATGTACATTGGATACTTTTTCTTCCATTCCTGAGATACTTCGCTAAGAAGAACATTTTCCAATTCCATCCACATAAACACAGCTTCTTTTCTTAAATAGAAGTATTTCTTTAAGAGAGAGAGTGTGTACTTGGAAGTTTTTATTTTGTCATCCTTCCAACTTTCAGATACATAATTGAACTTTTCCTCTGATAATTTTCCATCTCCATCTTCTCTCTTTGGTCTAGAACCCTTATTATTTGACTGTGAACTTCCTGGACTGAAATGCTAATTTTTTTATGCGTTCTTTTTTTGTATGTGTGAGACATTTCATAGCTTCACTTTCCAATGTTTCTATTGAACTTCTTATTTCTGCTATTAATGTTTTAATTTTAAGAGTTTTTAAAAATCATCTTCAGTATGTGCTTGTTTTGTTTCCTGGATGCATCTTCTTTCCAAATGTCTCACAAGATAGTCACATCTGTATTTGTTTCTATTGCTACCACTACTACTGATAGCAAGAACAGCGTTTTACTTTGTACACCACAGTCCCCCAGTGCCAGGTGAAGACTTGGCCTCCTCCTGCTTCCATGTCCGTTAGTTACCCTCTGCTTCTATCAGTTTATCTTCTGTCTCTTTTCATTGTGTCCTTCAACCCTAGAGTGTTCCAGGAAGAAGTAGAGATAAGAACATCCTTTTAATTTACCATTTTAATTTAAACCATGGTAGCTTGCGACTTTACTCCTGGAATTTACAAAACATTGTATTCAATGAGTCTTGCTATTCATTCTTCAGCTCAAAGAAGAAAAGTCCTTGTATTTGCAATGATTTTTTTTTCTTTTTTATATCTTACTATTCATTCCTCAGCTCAGAGAAGAAAGTCCTTGTATTTGCAATGATTTTTTTTCTTTTCTCCGTTCCATTGTTATCTGGTCTGTCCTGTCATTCTCTCCGGCGGGATGTTTAATATCTTATTTATTTACCTAGTGTAATCTTGCATATCTGTTCACGTTTTTCTCAGATTTTCTATCTTTTTCCTAGCCCAGAAAGATTTTCCTGCATTTATATTTCACTAAATTGTCATTTAATTATGTCTATCGTATTATGACTCAACATTACGTTTCCTGTTGAAATTTTGTACTTACATCAAATTCTTCTGATAATAAAAGAAATACATTACCATTGCAAAGAAATTGGAAAAGACACTAAAAAGTACATAGATTAAATCTATAGTCACATTCTAGAGTTAATAATCTGTAGCTCACATTCTGGAGTTAATAGTTTGATAAGAATTTTATTAATATAATAAGCATTGGTGTATTTGATTTATTTGTTTACAAAATAGAATCATGCAAATGGCTTTGGACATTACGTTTTTTTTACTTACCAAGGTAAAATCCTCATTCATTCTCATAAATACGTTGTTATTTTTACTGCAGTTTTTAACAGTTACATATCATATCTTTGCTTAGATGCACCATGATTCATGTTTCATTTTCTATTAAGTATTAAGACGGTTATTACTTTTTCTTTATCACTAAAATATGATGATGAATATACTCATAAATAATTTTTCAGGACTTTCCAAGTACTGTCTCTAAAATATTTTGATGTATGCTGCCAGATTACCCTCCAGAAAGGTTAGATCAATTTACATGCTTATCTACAGTGCCTTCTTCCCCATTCTTTTTTTGATTTCTCCCATCAGTTAGAGGTAGGGAAAAGGCAATTCATTCTTGTTTCAATTTGAATTTTTATAACTATGAGAATTAGCATTCTTTTCAAATATTTATGAGCTATCTATATTTTTTTCCTATACTTCTTCATATTATTTCTACATTTTTATCAAATTTTTCCTAATTACATTTTTTAATCATGAAATCTAGACATTCTATTTACATCTAATGAAACAATGTATATGAAAATATTTATACATTATAAAAAAAATTCTTCCCTCACCTACACACATTCCTCTTACAACTAGGACATTAGTATCCTGACCTGTGGCCTTCCACAACCCCCTCTGTGCCAACATGCAGGCGACATTTGTTCAGGGACGTTTGTTCTTTGGGGTTCTACTATACCTGTGATTACACGATTTGTTTTATTTTTAATTATGAACAATTTCAAGCATGCAAAGCATCAAGAGTAGCAAAATAAAAACCACACAAGCACGATCTCCCGTGGTTTTAAATGTTAACACTTTTCCATATTTTGTGATACCCAGTATTAAAGGTACAGTTTGTATCTGATCCAGACAAGTTCTATCATGAATCCACTGGGAATCCTTCCTAAGTTCTTATGCTTTTACATATATGTCAAGAGCTAATTTAAAAAACACACATGTTCGTACACACCTCTCTTACACACATGGACTCAAAAAAATTTATTGGGTTGGTTTCTGTTTTTTAAAAACACATTACATTTTTACTCAGTATTTCATTTTTGAGGCCTGTTCACACGCATATCATCATTTTAACTTATTTGAATGACTCTACACGGTATTCACTTATTCAGTGATGGAAATTTAGACCATCGGGGGATTGCACCAGTAGTAACCAGCCAGCAATGTGCGTCTTCGCATACACCTTTGTGTAAATGTAAGCAAATATTTTATAGAGTATGTTCCCTGAGGTGACGTTTGGGGGCCCTAGGGTATGAGCATCTATTGTCTTACTAGATAATGCTAAATTAAGCTTATAAGCCGTTTCTTTTTTTCTCCTAAATAGCAGAGCTTTAATTTTCTCCCATTCGTGCCAAATTTTGCTATTGTTATAGTTATTTTGCAGCTATTGCCAGACATATAATGATACTGATTATATTTATTTGCCTTGCCTAATTACAAAGAAGTTGAATAGCTATTCATGTTTACTGATGTAACTTGCTTTTATCATTTAACTTAAATAGCTATTACAGAATTTATTTAATAAAGTTTAGAATGGTTCAAGCATCCATTCTCAAAGATGCTTTGCCGTGCATCCTTGTCAGAACTGGATATCCAATCTTTTCTTAATGGTTGTAAATCTGATGGTTGAAACAAAGTGGGACTTCATGGGTTTCTTTAGGGTGCATTTCTCTGCCTGTTAGTGAGGCTGAACGTATTTTCATACTTATTGGCCATTTCAATTCTATCTTCCATGAACTGCCTGATCATGTTCTTTTTCTGCTTTTCTATGGTTGTTTGCCTTTCTCTGATAAGATTATAGAGGCTTTTTGTATCATTAAATCTTAGCCCCCAATGTGTCAAAAAGTGTTTGTTCATGTCATTCTTCTGTTTAAATATATGTTTTTCTTTATTCCACAAATATAATGAACATGAAGTATTTCTATGTGACATAGGAAAGCCTTTTTCATCCCTCTCTGGGGTGATGGAGAAGGGACCCTGACCCCACACTCTTCCCTATCTTCAGGTTTTCACAGTGACAGGTGTCTCAGACACGAGCAGTTATCAGCACAGCAGACAGACCTGGGAGACGAAGTCCCGAGAGCAGTAAAATGATTTAAGAGTATCTAAGTAGGACACGGACTACCGAGATTTTTATTTCATGTAAATCGACTCTATGCTGCTCGACTCCAAGGCCAGCATCCTGATTTAACATGAGGAGCTTCAACATGGTTGGTACTTCATGTATAAAAAAGAAAATTACCAACATAGTTACCGACACGTATATAACAAAATTTTAAAACACATTAACATTTAAGAAATAGTCTACTTACGTTCCTATTTTTTTGAAAAATGTCAGTTTCTTGAAGGCATAAAATGCTCTAGGAAGTTTTTATTAATATTGTGTCATGCATAATGCCTTATAGAGTATGGGTTCAGTCAGTTGCCCATGGAAAATTAATTTATGGTGAAAGAGTGCTGATGCTGAAGTTAATAGTATATTCTAAATGAGACGATTTAGCTAGTACTGTGCTCTGAAGTTTATTTCCTGGAATACTGCAATAGACTGAGCCTAACGAAATAATGACTTTTTAAAAAAAATTCCAATTATTAGAATGAGACTTGTAAGAAACTTAGAAGATACCTGATTGATTGCAAGGAGGGGAACAAAGACCTGTGGTTATTTTTCAGGAAATCCAAAAGGACATAAAACTCAAAATTTGATACCAAAAAGTTTACCTAGATTAGCTCTCAGAAAATATTTAGCAATATACTGATTTGCAAACAATCAAAGAATTAGGTGTTTGTGGCTGTTCATCATATGGACTTCTAAGCAGTACATTTTATTCTCTTCTAAAAGAGCAATAGCCTAGCAGAGTTTCTCTCAAAGGTGGCAAATGCCTTTCTTTAATGACATTAAAAACATTAAACCCAGGGCAGGTGTTGAGAGTTAGAGCATGATTGTTGCTTCTTTGGGCAAAGCCAAACTACTTCTAAGAAGCATAGAAATCCGTGGGGGTGTAGGGAGGATGTTATCACCATAATATGGCGCTGTACTTAAAATTCCCACCAAAGAAGTTACTCATTTAGACTAATATTTAGCAGATAAATAATATCTCTTTTTTAATGTTTCGTTATTGTTTGGGCTCCCTTGAGGGTATGAAGAATTCGGTTACACTGATTGCACTTGTTAGGTAAAGCACCTTTTAGAATTGTGTCTCACCCCCAAGAGGTGTGCCACACACCATAACCCCCATCCCCCTCCTCTCCTCTCCCCAGTCTCTCACTCCCCTACCCACATACCTTGCATTAGCTCATCTCCTGCCTTCATATTAGAATTGAATACATAGGATTCATGCTCCTCCATTCTTGTCATGCTTTACTAAGAATAACGTGTCCCACTTCCATCCAGGTTAATGCAAAGGATGTAAAGTCTCCATTTTTTTAGTGGCTGAATAGTATTCCATAGTGTACATATACCACAGCTTGTTAATCCATTCCTAGATTGGTGGGCATTTAGGCCATTTCTACGTTTTGGTGATTGTAAATTGAGCTGCAATAAACAGTCTAGTGCAAGTTTCCTTACGGTAAAATGATTTTTTTTTCTGGGTAGATGCCCAGTAATGAGATTGCAGGATCAAATGGTAGGTCTAGCTTGAGTTCTTTGAGGGTTTTCCATACTTTCTTCCAAAAAGGTTGTATTAGTTTGCAGTCCCACCAGCAGGGTAAAAGTATTCTCCTCTGTCCACATCCACACCAGCATCTGCAGCTTTGAGACTGTGATGTGGGCTTTTCTTACTGGGGTTAGATGATATCTCAGCGCTGGGAGAACTGAATAACCACATGTAATAATATCTTTTATTAAAATGCAAATGTGTTAATTTGAAATTTCAACACATAGACATAATATACCTCAAAGAAGAATGAAACCCACAGTAAAAATCACTTTGATGGGAGTGAGGAAAAGAAAAAATCCAGAGGCCAAAGAACCAGCAGGAAAGATCAGATCCCGAGAATTTTACTGGACATAAATGAGTACCAGGAAGACACCAAGCAGTTCAGGTTGGCCTTAACCCGGAGAGAGAGGATCTGAGAGTGACTGGGGATGCTCCACGCACCTCTGGCTGTAAGACCACGAGGCTCCAAAAGCAGTTAGCCTGGACTCACGTCCGAGCTTCCCCATCAGCTTAATTAAAACTTTTTAACCTTGATGTTCTAATCTCAGTGCATGTGCATTAATATTTTCTTAGGATCAATTTAAAAATAAGTAATTATTATACCAAATGCAGCACAGCAGCACGTGTTATGTTACAAGCACTTGATGTGCGGCGATGAGGGCGTCTGGATTTTGTATGGATGGGCCCCTGCCCCTTCACGATCGTCACTGGCTGCTGCTCCCAAAGGGGTCAGCTTTTTGGTTCACTGTGGTGGACTTTCCTCCATGTCTAAGTTTCGGGCAAGCTCCCCAGGCTGAGCTGACCCAGAGAAGGAATTATGTCAAATCTAAGTGTCATAACATCTGTTGGGACAGACCTGGAGATCAGGGATAAACAATTGTCAAAGACAAATATAAACAAAAACTTCCTCAGAGAGAGAGAGCGAGGCAGGGAAGGAGGAAGACTTACTTTCCCAATACGACACGATGCTTGGTCCTGTGGCAGGTGCTTGTCCATATATAATTTCATTTGATATTCATCACAACCTTGTAACTGAGGTAGCTCCATCCTACAGGTGAGAAACTCAAGGCGCTGAGGTTATACAGCTGTAGGAGGCAGATTCTGAAAAAGAACTTTAAAAGTGCACACCAGTGTACTGAATGCCAGTATAAAGCAGGGTTTTAAAAGAGAGCACGCAGGGTGCCCCCTAAACGTTCCCAAGACTTTCTCAGTATATCTAACTCTTAAAAGTCCTTTGGAGTTTACAGAAACAGTAACAGGAGGTTGTTGCCAGATGCCTGAGTTTCTAGAATGTAAGTATAGGAAAGAGTAAGTCCTGCCCCCCAGTGAATGGAGCTTTGCACCCCTGGCAGTGGTGATGAGAGCATGTTCCTAGGGGGAGCACTTATCACCCACACCCACAAGCAAAAGGCCAAGTGTAAGAGATTGGCAGTAATGCCAGCAAGGTCTATTTCTCATGAGGGATAGAACGAGAAAAGTTGAGCATCCAGAACTTGGATGTAGAATATTTTACACTGGGTCTAACTCTTGTCTTGGGCCGTGGCCAGAGGAAACAGCAGGAAAGAACTATAATTTTACCTATTAAGGCTTGTTCCTTTAATCCTTAGAGTTATTGAATAAATTTTCCAAGAGAGGTGGGTAGCACTCTAAGGCCTTATAAACTCTGCTGTGAAAAGTCACACGGAAATGTCATGGAGAGATTAAAACTGGGTGTCCTGGCTGCTGAGGCATCGGTGACTTTTTTCCTCCATAACTGAGAAAGAAGATGACCCCCTGAGAACCCCCTACAGGAGTGTAGTTGTGTTGGGTGACGTTGTTTCACCTCTGCGGGATCCATCTCTGCGGCTGAGGCTGCGTTGCCACTAGAATTTCTGCCTATCAAGGAGAGAAGCCTCCGAGCAACCCGTTCATGGTCAGGTTAAACATAATTTAAATTCATTTATTTATTCAATTATGATAGATCCAGCATTCTCATGTTAGGCACTGTGCTAGCTTGCATCTGGGCCTACTTGGAAGTAAAGATAGATACTACTTTTGCCTTGAAATAGCTTGTAATTAAAGGAAGCTAAAGTGCTAAAAGAAATAGTACGGGTAAACTGTCATAAATTTTATGATAAGGCAAATGGGGGATATGAGAGCAAATAGCAAAAAACTTTTTTAAAACTTGGAAATATTCCAAAATTGGGGGGGAGGCTTGTCTTTTGGGTGTTCCACTGGGCCATTGTTTAACGAGGACTGTGCAGTTACCTGTGTTTGACTTTGGTATTTACTATTGGAGGTTCAGACTCTGTGAAGTTACATGTTAATTTGTAGATTTCTGTCTGGCAGAGATGCCAACCCCAAAATTCACAGTTTTATTGCACTGTAAGACCTTAATCAATTTTTTCCGTAGCTTGGCAGGCTTATTTCAATATGCCTTGTCTAGTGGAGTATAAATACTTTGAACTAGCTTATTCCCCAAAATGCTCTTTGAACGAGCTTTACCAACCCATTAGTTTCCTCATTAATAAAGGAACTGAATAACATCTTTGATGCTTGTTCAGTCTCATATTATTATGAGAGCAATGTGTTTAACTTTTTGAAAAGTAATTATTTGATAGCAGCAGGAAACATCTCTGGGAAGATGGATCCATGAGTCAGTCTGGGCTACTATAATAAAAGTCTATAAACCATCTAGTTTAAACACACTGTTCCCCACAGGAGGAGGAGAGAGAGAATCAGTGCCCTGATTGCTCTTCCTCTTCTTATAATGAGACTAGTGCCATGACGGGGCCCAACCCTCATAACCTCATCTACTTAATCTCCCGAAGGCCTCAGATCCAAACACCATCACACTGGGGGTTAGGAATACAACATATGACTTGGGGGATGGGAGAGACACAGACATTCAGCCATGACAATGGAGTTGGGAGTTTCAAGAAAAGGCTCTCAAGATACATTTATGAAGGATGCAGTAGCCGATGGAATCCACCTGGGTAAAGATGGCATACTGCAGTCGAAATAGCTTTGGCATCAGGCAGGTCTGAATTCACATCCTACATTCATGACTAAATGGTTTGTAGCACCTCTCAGTGCCTCAATTGCTCAACAGTTAAGTGATGCTGACAGTAACAGTATCAGAGAGATGTTATGATAATTATGTGTATAAAGGAACGTATGTGAGTCACTTACCATAGTACCTGGAACGTAATAAATTGCATTATGAATGGAGGAATTACAGTAAGTTCCTTTCCTGGACGTTAATTGGTACTACTCTGGGAATTCCCAGAGACCAAACTGGAAACTCAGTTCCACACTCCGTTACTGGGAGTCTTATCCTTGACCTTCCCAGGGTATGTGAATGAATGAATTATTTCTCCTCTGCCAAAACACTTAGTAGATATACCCAGGAACTCCAAACATAAGAGACTATTGAGACTGAATTTCATCCCAGATTTTGAATGTTTCAGACACAGCAGGAGTTAAGAGAAAGGACTATACAGATAGATTTTATCTTATTAGCACGGGCCTGATTTAGTGTTTGCGGCAATTCAGATAAAGATCGACCTCACTTTACCTTTGCTCAGCAAAACGTACTTCAAAGATTAACAATGTAGGGAAAATTTTTAAAAGAAGTTTTAATATAGTTAACAAATCAAATGCTATTTCTTCACCTACCCTAATTGCGCTTAAAATATACATCAAATTATAGGTAAAAATAAAATGTTCTCATCTGGTCTTTAGAACTGATCCCCAGAGGCTATTTACTAAGCTATATACTTTATCATTTTAAGTATATGAAGTTAAAAAGACCTAATATAAATGAACGTTGCTAAAAGTATTGTACAGTTTAGACTTTTTACCAATTTAAATCAACCTTCCCTCTTAGTTCAAATTGGCTTTCAAAGTAAATACAGTTTTCTGAGGGGGCAAGATGGTAGACTAGACGCAGCCTGCATCCTCTGCTCTCAAGGAGGTGAAATATTCCTGCAAGTGGAGGTTCACCCGTGGAGGGCACGTTTCACAGCGGGCACAGTGAATCATCAGAGAAGCAATTGGAGACACCCAAAGTGCGAGGCAAGAGAGGCAGGGTGATCTTCTTGGCAAGATCACGCAATAACCTGGGTGAAATCAACCTCACACACTGTGACTGTCCACTGTGCACACCTCACTTTCCCCAGCTGCCTCAGCCTTGCCCCTGCCAGGCCGGGGAGGGCAGGGGGACAGCAGTCTCACACACTGTGACTGTCCACTGTGCACATCCCTCCAGCTGCCTCAGCATTGCCCCTGCAGGCCAGGGAGATTGGGGGGCGGGCACTCTCACACACTGCGCCTGCCAGCCGTGCACACCCTCATACTCCCCAGATGCCTCCCAGGGATCTGAGCAAAGCAGCCACCCACCAGCCCTCAGCATCTCCCACCATGGTCTCACTGTGTCAGAAGCATTGCTGCCACCTCAGTAGTTGCCACAATTGGACCTGGGTGGAGGGAGAGCCTTAGCCATCTGGCTTCTCTTAGGGCACTAAGTATCTCTCTGTCCCTGCCAATGAGCTATAGATGGTCCAGCCACTGAGGCCCAAAGAGCCTTCCCACTTCCAGACATGCAGCATACCCAGGCACTAGCCAAGGATCCCCAACTCCTTCAGGCACCCACCAAGGTACCACAGGCTGCACCAGCACCTGCCAGGGTCCTGCAGCCTACCACGCCCTGACTACACTGACCCCACAACACACCCAGGCACCCACCAAGATTCTACAACTGGCTGCATGGCTGCCTGTGGTCTCAGGAAGTGTCCAGGCGCATGTTAACTCACCATGATCTGCTGAGACACCTACCGAGGCTTCATTAACTGCCAGACACCCATCGGCAACTCAGGACCCACCCAGGGGGTGGCCAACAACTCTCAACCCATCAAAGCACCTAAAATGTCCTGCAACTCACCCAGATGCCAGATGAGGCCACATCACCTTCCTTTGTGAAGAAGGACCCAAGACCCCTGCTAGAGTTTCTAACAGCAACCTGGGGAACAATCTATCACCTCAAATGAACATCCTTCAGAAATGGCTGGAGCTGTGACATCACCAGGGAACAGGATGACACGCGCACATAGAATGTGCTCCCTTGTACAAGGTGCAACCATGTTTTTGGCCAAAACTATCAGGGAAATGATCTTTGTTTCAATTTGTAATTCAAATTTTTATTGAATTTTTATATCTAAGTATTGCTTTTTGTATTATAAAATAATTTAAGGATGTATTTTTTAACCTACAAGAAATTTTATGTCAGAAATACAGGTAAATACAAAACACAAGAACAGGTTCAAGGTAAAAGAAGGTCACAGTAACAAACAGTACTACCCATTTATAATGTCAGCCTTATTTTTCCCTCAAATATGTGGGGGGAAAAGTGTGAAAAATATAGTACGTCCCACTCCAACATGGCATCGTGCCCCAAACTCAATCATCAAGATCTTTTGGAGAATCTCTGGGGCTGTTCTTTAATTCTCAATAATATGTATGTTTTTTGTGAAAGAGCTTCAAGTGTTAGAGGAGGATATGAGAAGAAATACCACGCAGTGGTGAAACATCCCGACGGCAGCGGCAGAGGCACTCATTTACATTCCCTCCTCTGTCGTCTAGAAAACATGGGCTCAGTAACCACATGGCAAAGATATTTGCTCAGCAAGGATAGAAAATTCTCGTCTGCAAAAAGGTGTAGAAGCAGACAGCTCTATTTTATAGAGGGTCACTAACAGAGACCGAAAAGTGATGTACACTGCTCAATTTCCACCATTTTTATTAAAGCACGTATTTTAAAATGTTGGCTGTGTTTTTAAAAAAAGAAAATGCAGAATAAAGGTTCATTAAGTACTTCAAAATACACTTCTATTCTTTCCTGTGGCTAGTCATGGATGAGAGACAGAATGGGGAGAAGAGAAGAGGTAACCAGGAGATAATGAAGAGAGAAAGAGAATATGGATTGGGTGGGAAGATGCTGAAAGTCGACATGGTGCAGGAAACACAAGGAAAGGGAGAGGAAGTGTACGCTAGACACTCACAGGCAGACAGTGAGTGATCATGAAGTAATTTATCCCAGCGCACAGTCTATTCAGTTCTACTTGGGACATTTTGAAAAGTTGTTACAATGGAACAAAAAATTTCCTGGGACCACCAGATACTACCCTGGCCAATGCCTCAGCTGCCCCCCCACCCTTGATATTTGATCCTCAGTTTTCTTCCAGGCTTTAATCCAGCTTATTCTCTTCACTCCGTTCCCCTCAAAGGTGATATAATAGAGCTAACCTGGGTTCACATTCCTAACAGTGTCCATCAGATGCCTGCGGAATTTTCTCGAAAGTAAGTTTGCCTTTTTTTCCCCCTCCTACATTAATTAAAGAGAGCTTTGTTTCCCCCTCTGATCTGCAGGGTTTCATGAATATTAATTTAGGCTAAGGTTTTGTTGTTGTATTAAGCCTTTTGTAGACTTATAAAGAGAAATAAAAATATAGCTAATCTCTGTCAATCTCAAGATCTATAGCTCAGCAAGAAAAGCAGGCCAGCGCCTTAGGAGGCTGCAAACCACTATTCAGAAGGACGTTCCGATGGCCGTGGAGCCTGACTTCTGCTTTTCAGAACCCCTAGCAAGTGACAAATATGATAATTGTCTTTGAGCACATCTGAAAACGGATTTGCAAATGAGTAAATTCACCAAAACCAAAAAGTTAGTTTATTTTTCAACAAAGTTTGCAACAGGTTAGTTAACAGTGTCAGCCTCTCATTACTCCAGAGGCAGAGGATAGAATGAAATTCTAGGATGCAGCTGGAGAGTATTGTGCAGATGTTATCATCAGGCCCAGCGTGAAGTTTATTGTTTGGATAAATCTCAGTGTGCTCTACCGACCACCTCATAAAACCTGGGGTCCAGTGCAATGACTGTCATTCCCAGTTACCGCTTGTTTAACAGAGAAACTCAGTCACCAGAATTTGGGTTCCTAATCTGTAACTTTCTGGACTGTTATGTTAAACATATTTTAGATACTATATGCATCTAGTAAAGAATGTAAGGTGGAGGACCAGCCTCAGAGACTGTCCATTCCTCTCACCTGAAAGGGGGTCCAAGCTGACTCTGGAGAGGTAAAGCCATTGTTCAAAGGCTAGTCTGAGATCAGAGCTAGAAAGGAGACCCACAAAAATAGGTTCCCAATTCAGAGGTCCACCCTGAGCCCCACAGCTCCACACTGTATGGCATATTGTGAAATGGTTCCTCCTGTTTTATTAACTGCCCTTCCTTAAAATTCAATAGCTAAATAGACACAATAGACTCAAACTGTGGCTGATGCAAAACCAGGGAAATAGTGTTTTTGGATCTATTAAAATAAGATTCTAGATGGCACCTTCAGTGCTCTCTAAAGGCAAAGTACATTCTGTTGGAGCCCCGGGGGGCATCTTTACTAATTAGCATGCTGTTTCTTCTGCAAAGCAAAGGTTAAATGCTTGAACTTCATACATCATTTCTAAGCCAAACCCCACTGTGCTGCCCTTCAGGGAAAGAAGAGGAATGCCCTCTGATTCACAGGTGAAAAAGGAACAAACCATTTGACTTTCAAAATGAGTTAATGAAAGAACAATGTAAGATGCCCTTGAGGGAGCTGGTTGACTGAATCTGGGATCTGTTGAACTGAATTTCACTCCCACAGATAAACATGTATTGAGCAGATGTTTTATGCCACCGCTGTGCTACCTAAGGGGATAAAAAGCTGGGGGGGGGGAGCCCCACCTCTGCTTTGAAGGACTTACAGTCTGGTGGGAATAAAAGGCACCTAAATGGTATTGCTGTGTAATAAGGTGAGTAAAATATAGAGACACGAGAACACAAGGACATGCATGGTGTGGCTTAGGGTTTAGGGACAGCCTCAGACGTTGTCTGAGCAGAGTCTGAAGGGACAGTTGAAGGAATAAAGGTGGGAGGCCATTTTATACAAAAAAATAAAAAAGGATAATAGGAAAGACATGGGGGTAAACTACAATGGAAGGTGAGAATTTTGAGGGATTTTCCACAACACACATGTCAAGTGAGAGACTGGAAGACAATGAAATGAAACTGACAGATTGCCTGCCCCCTTCGCCCCAACCCCATCACCTAACTGAGGGCCTCAAATGCCAAACTGAAGCCCTGGATTTTATTTTGAAGACTGGCATTAAAAACAGGTTGAATATGTGGTGGATGAGGTCTGACAATTAAGTGCACAAACTTGCCACCATGGGCTTACATTGGCAGCACTGTCACAACAACCCAGTAAAGTTTCATAGCCTGGTGTGTCAGTATCTCACAGCTGTGTTCATGTTGACCAGTGGTGGTGTGTTGCTGAGCAGTGTTTGTTATTGTTGCTGCATGTTTCTGTGTGCCATCGCAAGAATGTCAGAGCTTGAGTTAGAGCAATGAGTAGACATCGAGTTTCTTGATAAGCTTGGCAAGAGTGAAAGTGAGATCAGGGACACCTCAGTTCAAGTTTATGGGGATAAGGACTTATAATCTGGTGGGAATAAAAGGCACCAAAGTTCTATTGCTGTGTAATACAATGAGGAAATCAGTAGTATACAAAGGGAGTAATCGTTTTTCTGAGAGGAGAGAAAGTGTCACTGATGAAGAGGGGTCAAGGTGGCCAGTAAGAAGTGAAACTAATGAAAACATTGCAAAAATCCATCAAGTTGTATGTCAAAATAGATAGCTGACTGTGAGAAGCAGAGAAGACCAAGTAAACATCAACTGAGAAACAGGAAAATCTTAATGGGAAATCTTGGCCTGAGAAAGGTGTGTGCAAAAATCATCCTGAAAGAGTTCACTGATGAACAAAGGCAAAGGAGAGTCAAATTTTGCCAAGACTTTCTGGAGAGGCAAGAAAATGTTTTGGGCCATGTTCGTACTGGCAATGAAACATGGGTGCACTAAGACAACCCTGAAAGAAAGCATCAAAGTGCACAATGGAAGTCAGCCAATTCTCCTCAACCAAAAATGTTCCCTCAGTCCAGATCAAGAGTCAAAATCATATTGTTAATGTTCTATGATAGCCAAGGTATTGTCCATTATGAATCTGAACCAACTGGGCAAACAATTAACCAAGTTTGCTATTTGTAAGTGCTGAAAAGGCTAAGTGAAAAAGTTAGACAATGACAACCTAAACTTTTCACCCACTTCTACTGGCTCTTGCATCACAACAATGCACCAACTCACATGGTACTGCCCGTAAGGGAGTTTTTAGCCACTAAATAAGTAATGTCATGGAATACCTTCTCTACTAAACTGATCTTTCCCCTGGTAACCTTTTCTTCCCCTGAAGTTAAAAGAAATATTGAAATGAAGACATTTTCATGATATTTAGGACATGAAAGATAATATGATAATCTTTGGTGGCCATACCAGAAAAAGAGTTCCAAAATTGCCTTGAAGGGTGGACTAGGTACATAGCTTTCCAATAGGAGTACCTCAAAGGTTACCATAGTAATGAGGTATGCAGAAGTTTTTCTGAGATGAGTTGGTTTTAATTATCAGACCTCATTTGTAGAATATTCTGCACATAATAAGGAGCTCCTTTAAAAGAAGAACAAGAAGGTAGGAGAGTTTGAAGACCATCAAAAACTCTTGCAGTAGGGAATTCTGGGAAAATGGCCGACTGGTAGCAACCCTTGTCCGAGGCTCCTGAGAAGAGAAAGAAAAACTGGATGGAACCAATTCTACAAAGCCAAAGACAGGGATCTGAGCCAAGAAAGAAGTTCGGCAAGCTGTAACTCTATGGAAGAGCACTCAAGAAAACAAATTACAGGTACAAAGCATATTGACTAGAGGATGGGAAACCCCTCCCCCAAGCAGGAGGCCTGCCGAAGGCTAACTGTGAATGAGCAGGGAACAAAAGACCTCTCATTTTACCTTGCTGGAGAGAGCCGCTAAACTCCAGGTCTTTTTCTCCAGGGAAGTCTCACTTAAGAACCTAGACATCACCCCACCAGGTATAAAATTGAACAGATATTTTTCCCCAGAAGTCCAAACTCCCAATCCACCCTTTCCCCCTCATGTGGCAGTCTGAAGTTCTGCCCCCTGCAGAGCGTAGAGTGTTTGGTCTTGTCCTGAGAGACCTGGGCATATTGTGGACCACCAAACATTAGGACAGAATCTGTGACTAACGGGGTAAAAAAGAGGGTGTGGGAAGAAAGGGACACTTGGTGAGAGGAGGAGCAGTCCCCTGGTTATGACTATGCCTGGCCACTGATAATGTTGACGCTCAGTTCAGGCTGTGTCTGGTGGGAACCCCCAGCTCTGACGGCACCCACAGCAGGAGAGTGGTTGCCCCACGTGGACTGAGTTTGGCAGACAAAGCTGGTCCCTGCTGGGCCTGCGAGTAATGGCTTGATAAGTGTGAACTGTGACCTGAGAGCAAGGCCTCGAGCAGTGGCTTACTGGGTGTGAACCAAGCCCAGAGGGCTAAGGCATGCTCCACTGCCTCTAGCAGGGCTGGTGAACAGAGACTTACCATGTGAG
>CAUYQV010138406.1:0-10758 GCA_963574575.1 Galagoides demidoff
GGTCCCAGCTACTTGGGAGGCAGAGGCAGGAGACTCGCTTGAGCCCAGGAGTTGGAGGTTGCTATGAGCTGTGATGCCATGGCATTCTACCCAGGGGGATAGCTTGAGGCTCCGTCTCAAAAAAAAAAAAAAAAAAAAAAAAAAAAGAAAGATGAAAATTTCCTAATAAAGAAATCGTGAGATTTTGATAAGTGCTATGCTGATGGTATAATAACTGAGTCATAAAGGAAGGTCTCTTTGTTAGAGTCTAAGGTGAATTTTCAGAAAGAAGCAATCAAGTAAACATCAAAATGGTAAGCTTCCCAGGCAGAGGGACTAACTATTGCAAAGACCCCCACACACACACACACAAATGAGTTTGGTATTTGAAGAAATCAAAGGTTATTATACCTGAACCATGGAGGGTAAGAAAGAAAATGAAGAGGATAAAGAGAGATTCAGCTGCTAGAAATGTAAAATGATACACTTGCTTTTGTTTCCTCAAAATATTTAAAATACATGTAATTTTGGTCTTGCAATACAATCAATCTTGCAATTGCTTGTATGGGTAAACACCCTATAAAGCTGAAAGCAAAAACTCAAGAAAATATGTGTATACTCATCTTATTCATAGAAACTTTATTCCCACTATCCCCAAAGGTGGAAGTAGCGAAAGTGTCCATCAATGGCTGGATGGATAAACATAGTGTGGTATATTCATATACGGGAATAGAATTTGGTCTTTGAAAAGTAAGAACATTTGACACGTGGTTGAAGAGGTTATTTAGAATAAGCTAATAACAAAAGGACAAAACTGCATGATTCCCTTTATGTGGAGTTCCCAGAGTAGTCAGATTCGGAGACAGAGAATGCCTTGGTGGTTGCCTGGGCTCCAGGGAGGGGCACATGAGTAGTTAGTGCTTAATGGGTACAGTTCTCCAGTGCTACAAGATACAAAGAGTTCTAGAGATGGATGGTGGTGATGGTTACACAACAACGTGAGTGTACTTGATGCCATTGAACTACACACTTAGAAATGGCTAAGATAGTAAGCGAGAGAAAGGTTACTATAAACAAGGCAAGCCAAGGTGAGTAAGAAACTTAAATTTCATTCTAAGAAGAAGAAGATCTTGGATGGTTTTCCCTGGGAAAGGGTGGGAGAGGGAGAAATTGGTCTAATTGATGTTTTTGAAAGATTATTTTCCGGGTGAAAAGATGTTCAGGGAATGGGCATAGAGAAAACCCAAGGAGACCATAACAGTGTGTTTTTACTTGTCTGGGTAGCAATTGAGGAATGATGTAAAGTGGACAGAGTGGGTACATTGGCAATAGCCATGGACTGGATGTGAGTGGTGTGAGAAAAAAATAGAATCATAACACATAGGTCTTTGTTTTGGGCAAATTGTAGACCATGTACTAAGACAGTGGTTCTCAACCTTCCTAATGCCGCAGCCCTTGAATACAGTTCCTGTGGATCGTGACCTGCAGGTTGAGGACCATTGTCTAAGAGGATAAAAAACAAGCAAGTTCTCCTTGGAGGCATTTCAATTTGAGGTGCCTGTGGAAATACCATGGCAGTAGGTGGGTATATTGAGTCTGGGGTTTTGGTGAGAGGTCAGGGCTAGATACGTGTACAGACATACGGAAGTGAGCAGCATACAGATAGTATTTTAAATCAAAGCTTTTGAATATAGACTGTGTGTGTATAAATGAAATCCAATTAAGATCATTTTATAGCTCTGCTCAAAACCTCCCAAAGTGTTCCACGTCACAATGTTAAGCCAGGGCCTTCAGGATAGCCTTAAAGGCCATACGTGATCCACCCCTCTTCCTCTCTTCTCCAACCTCTTCTGTTGCTTTTTCCTTTGCTCATGTCCCTCCAACCAGCTAGTCCACACTGAATACTTTTTGTTCCTCAAACCTGCTAGGCACACTCCAGCCACAGGGCATTTGCACTTGCTGTGCCTGGGAATGGTGCTCCAGATACCACTTCCTGTTACTCTGTCAGGATTTTGTTATTTAATTTCCAATTGCAGCCTTCCCTCAATACCATAGTTAAAATGCTGCTCTTCTCCTCATCACTCCAAATCTGTTATTTTTCCCTTAGAGCATTTATTACCATTTTACTTTGCTATGTGTTTCATGTGATCACTGTTTTTTGTCTTATCCCCTTTTCTAAGTTCTCCAACTCCAGTCCCTAGAACAGTTCCTGGCATAAAGTGCTAAAATATAAGAATAAAGTCTATATTTCCCATAAGGCTAAATAGAACTGTCATTATACATAGCTTCCATTATATATAAAATAAGTTTTATATACCTCTCTTTAGTAGAGAGGAATTTTAAGGAAAAAAATATAGAAATGAAACAGGATGAAAATACAATTATTAAAGTCTTTTTTCTCCTAGTGGCCAGCAGGATTTGCTTCTGCCAGCCCTTCCTGATGAAAATGATCACGGCTGTGCGCCGTCCACCGTGGATAGCACTGCCAAGTGGTGTCAGGCAGTCGGCACTTTTGACAAATACATACTCTTTCCCCATTTAGCACACTGCATTTTATGGATCATTTTGTTAGAGTTTTGTTCCAGTCTTTAATAGCTTATATTTCTTTACAGAGAGTTCCACAAGGCAATTGACATACGCATACTCTATCTTTCCCAGCAGGTCTGAGAGGGACTAATGTGCTCATTTCTATGGGCAGGGTCTGTGTTCTCACCAATGGACATCATTTCCCTTCGGCTACTGGTCTCTATAAATTTGGAATGCTATTGTTTATTTATTTATGGTAGTACATTACCGCTTCTATTCACCATTGAATACTGTTTTGTATTCTTTTACCATTTTACTCCTACCATTTTCTCAGTATTTGTTTTTTAATTTATTTAGAATATTTATTTATTTATTTTTATTGTTGCAGTTTTTGGCTGGGGCTGGGTTTGAACCCACCACTTCAGGCATTTTTCCCTTACAGCATTTATTACCATTTAAACCTCACATTGGGAGGTTTTGAGTCTGGGGTTTTGGTGAAAGATCAGGGCTCGATACATGTATACAGATATGGAAGGTGTAGTCAACGCCCCAATCATTGAGCCACAGGTGCTATAGTATTTAGAATATTTATAAACAACAACATTTATTCAGTGGGGTAGGGTCCTACAGGTTTTGGGTAACAGTTAAAATCACATACCCATCACTCCCTCCGTGACACAAAACATGCCATCGCTCACAGAACTTCACCAGGCCATCCCTGTACAGTGAAGCCCTCTTCCCAGCTCTCATTATTCATATTCATGACAAACTTTTAAAGTCCTTTCCTCTAGGACCAATTTTTACTTATGGATTTTCAGCTTTAAATTTTTTTCAATCATCTAGGTTTTGTTCTTTTCCCTAATAACAATAATGGCTGAAATTTAGGGAGACCTATTATACCAGTGTTCAGGTGTTATTACACGTGCGTTCACTATTTTAATAAAGTTATTTCTTTTAGCATTTTTCCATGGAGATTACTGTCATAGCTATTCTACTGATTTTATATTGCTTATCTCAAGTGGTTACTTTTCAACATTAAGAGTTGTAATTTAACCACCTTTTGTCTTTTTCCTTTTTTGTAGGGTAGGATTAAATTCAGCAACCCAGAGTGATGAACAGTAAAAGCCACGGCTGGGTGCCTTCAACAGAAAATGATCACTCAATACGATCACCTGCTAGCTGGAGGTCGAAGTCTTTACACTGCACAAGTAAGAACAGGGTAGCGCATGAACTGTCCAGGGCAGTCTGTAGCCCTTCCTGGGCTCTTATCACTTAAGACCAATTAGCATAATTATATGCAGTCTTTAGTAGGCAACCTGCATCCATTGAGACATATTTTCTACAGTACTTTGAGTATAAGGCCACAGTATTTACTTTAGACAAACCCCCTAACGTAGTAATTTTAATATTCGTGTTATCCATTCTTTTGAAATAGAAAATGTTTTAACCAAATTAAGATGGCACACAATTTTAAAAATACCATATACATCATGATTAGCATATTACAATTATATATTTAGATGGCATTTACATCTGATATCCAAAGGCAGTTCACTACCAAAGTGTTGCTGTAGGCATCTAGCAGGTGGGCCTGCTTACTATGGGATCCCGTAGGTATAACGATAGGTCAGGGTGATTTCAGTGTCTGTTCCTTTATTTTATAAACAAGAAAGCAGCATTTACAGAACAAATAGACATAAGCGATGCAGCCTCCCCAGGTTCAGAATAGCTGTTCAGTGAGGTTTGAAGGATAAGTAGGTGTGAAATACTTAAGAAAAGATACTCAGACCGGGGGCACACCCAGTCCCAAAGCTGGAGGCGTGCCGCGGCTGGAGGGAAGTGTGAATGGGACGTTGGACGTGAGGCTAAGGACAGGACCCTACTGAGAAGAATTGAGCAGTGAAATGACACTATCAGATCTGGTTGTGAAGAATCACCTTGGCAACACTGTGGCGTCTCCAGGGGGTGTGGAAGAAAAAGGCATCAGGAGACCAGGGCTGAGGCTATTTTCAGGTGACAAATGAAGAAAATTTGACCAAAGTATGAGAGAGGGAGTAGAAAGGAGAGGCTGGTTCCAAATCCATCAGGAAGGGGTGGCCTTTGTGCCTGACTGAATATTGGCAGGGAGTCACGTGGAAGAGTTGAGGATGATGGGGAAGCTTTTGGGTTGATGACGGCTGGACTGGTACCGGCCCCAAAGTGAAGTACTAAGGGCCATGGTATCTTGAGAAATCAGCCCACACCTTCAAACAGTAGGAAAGAATTGGTGTGTGAGCCCTCTCTCTACCTTTGTTATATTTCAAAGTATTAAAAGACAAAACAATGACAGAAATCCTAACAACCACTCCTGGCTTTTTAATTTTCAAACAATATTTAATGCAAAAAGTGATTGTTTTATCCTCCTTTGCCTTCAGTTCCATCAGCGGAACCCACACTGTATGTCAACTAGTTTGATGTAAGAGAGAGCAAAAAAAAATTATGTTCTATAAAAAGAACTGGCAATATTCTCTCATCATTAGTGAGATTTTTCAATCTGCTGGTTGAGGTACCAAATTTATTTTTATATTTATTTCCCAGCTCTACCCAGACAGGCTCTGTCTTCTGTATTTAGTTACACTAATCTGTCGATTCCAATGCAGACAGGACTATATTGATTTTAAATCAGGTTTTATAGCAAATATTAATGTCTGTTATACTTTTTCAAAATCTCTTGGAATTCTTTTGCATTTATACCTCTATACAAAATGGACTCTGATTATAATCTCATTCAATTCGTCATGAAGGATTAATGTTTAGACAGCGCTCAGATTTTTCACACAGGAACATGGATCTGTCTATGGACTCATGTTTTCTTACACTTTTTAATGAAATGTTATATTTTTCTTCCTGTACATTTGTTTGCATCTCGTTAAATTTAGTCTTCGATGTTATATTCTGGGTTGCTTTATAAATGCATTTATTTTCTTTTTAATGTTTAAATTAATTATTGCTACTATAAAGGAAAGCTAGCTCCTTTTTAATGTATGTATATTGAAATCTACTCAGGAATTCAATTCTCTTTTTAGTCCTAACAGGTTTTTAGTGTCATTTCGTGGAATTTTCAAATATGAGCCACATATTTATAAAAATAAAATTTCCATCCTTCTGCAATAAAATATTAGAGCTTTTTAAGTTTACTTTTCTTCTTAAAACCTCTACTTTTGAGTAACAGAAATAATAGGAAGCTTTTAGTCATGTTTGGGTCTTAAAGTACGTCTTTAGTAATTTAACATTTAGCATAATGTTTGTTTTTACTTTCTTGTAGGAAAAACAATAAAATTTTGAAAGCTTACTTATATATCTATATTAACATGAGCTTTTAAAAAATTGATAATGACTAAATAAAATTATAAAATTTCCTCTTGCATCTATTGATATAATTATATAATTATACGAAATCCTTTACATTTATACCTTAATTAGATCTGGGCTTTTAAAGTGCGCTGAAGACATGCCCTCCTTTTGTAACAGAAGTAAATACATCTAATCCCTTAATGCAGACAGTAAAGCTTTGTTATGGTCAAGGAGAAGCTTCATAAGACCAATTGTGTATTTCACGTTATTGTCAAAAAGGAATGCAAAGTCTAAAAACTTAATTTATCGAATCTAGAAACAACAGCACACTATTGAACATTTTACTGCTATTATTGCAGTTAATTCTCACAAGAGCCCCCTAGATGGATAAGGTTGTTATGTTTACCTAGTCGATGAGAAAACTCAGGGCTTGGGGATGTCAAGTTAACTTGCTCAAGTTATCACAGTGAGTGGAGCTGGATTCAAGTCTAGACGCTAAGACTCCAGAACCCACCTTATCATTCCTTACATTACACTCTGAAAAAGTCAAGTAAGTCCTAAAGGGATTGGACACTCCATGAGCACATTAAAGTTTGCTGTAGCCTAGGAAAGGGTTAAAACTCCTTGGAACATTTATTCTTGTCTAAACAATCTGTGCCATCCTTCCTGCAGTGGAACTCTGAGATT
The DNA here is from genome assembly GCA_963574575.1 of Galagoides demidoff. Lineage (NCBI taxonomy): Eukaryota > Metazoa > Chordata > Mammalia > Primates > Galagidae > Galagoides > Galagoides demidoff. Next base: position 6,526 of record CAUYQV010138406.1, read on the forward strand.
CTGAACAAGCACTTGTCTAAGAACTGAAGTAGATTTTATATTGTTTTCAAAAATCAGTTTGGGCTTTGTCTGCTACCCCCCTTATGTGTAAAATGAAATCCACTTAAACAATATTAAGGGGCTGGGTCCTTCAATTTTGTGGCAGAATGGCTACTGTTTCCCTGGATCATCTGATTCCCAAGCCTGTCTGTCAAGAGGCTCTGATTGAAAGTTTGTGTGAACAAAATTCTATTTCATGACAGCCACCCACACTCCGTGTGCACCAAATCTCATACTAACACCAAGTTCAATTGCCAGAAGAACACATTCTTTTGCTCACTGGTATAGGTCCCATGCCTTACCCCTCTTCTCATTTGAAATGAACCTACAGTGAAACGACCTGAGCAGGTTAACAGAGAGAAATACCTATGTTCACGGGCAGGACAATCGAGCCAGCTGCTAGGTTTACATTTTTTGCTACATCACTCTTCTACTTTCAGGAGTCTCTGCATTGCTGATTTCCCATAGCTGAGCTCCTCTACTTTAGTGCAGAGGTTTAATTTTAAATCGCATGCTTATTGACTGTGTGTAGCCATTTCCACCTGTTAACTTTAAAATTTATATATAAAAAAATAGACAAAGACAAACAGATCCTGGTGGATACCTTGCTGAACTTCATCACAAATTCTCTCATTTCCTTATGCAAGACATTTACATAAAAACCTTGGGGGATTCTAATGATCTTGGTTCTTTTTTTTAAAGCTGAGATTTTGAGGCACAAAATACATATTTTAAAACTTCCCAGCTGTCAGTAATAACTACAAGCTTTCCAGGGAACCTTAAACAAACTGTGATTTGGCTTTATAATTACTTTAACAAAACATTCTAATGAAAGGGGTACTCTGGAAGGTATTAGGGTTTCTCCAAGTTACTGTTATCTTCCAAGGCTGATGCCTCCATCAGGCTGAGAATGCAAGAGGATGGACAAGAAGTCATGGGAGACAGGGGGTTGCTTTTAGCAACCTGCAAACAGCACAGCCTCTGCTGAACTGACTTGCAAGCCCCAGAGTTACATATAAGGAGTAGGTCACAGTCTTGGGGTTCACCAGGGGACTCTGAAGCAGGAAGCAAGTTATGCAACAGAATACATCCAGGGAGGGCAACTCCCACAGTTGTCTTCCAATATAGAATTCTTCAACTATACAAAAAATGCCTCCTATTTCGGGTGGTTTTCAAATGGATTGCTTTCCCCTTACCATAATTTAAGGGAAACCAAAGTAGTTCTATTTAGACTTTTTTTTTTTTTAAATTTCAACATATTAAGGACTTACAAATGTTTTAGATTATATGGATCACTACGTAAAGCTTGAGTCCTGGCTATAGACGTGCCCATCACCCACATAGAGTTGATAGTAGCCAATGGGCTGAATTACTCCCCTTCCCTCTGCCCTCTGTCCTTTTGGTTGTTTTCCATTGACGTTTACTTCCTTATTTATTTGAAATTTTACTCAGGACTTGGGACTCAAAGCTTTTCTACAGTAGTCAAGAAAGTTTTGGTGAAAGTCATTTACATCTTATTTTAAACTTAAACATCCACATCAAGATATTCATCTCTTTTTCAGTTAAAAAGAGATGAATATTTTAAAAATAAATATCTTTAAATACTGCAAGCCAGTCTTCTTTGGGAGCAACTAGTGACCCTTACTGAACATGTCCATCTATTCAAATATTAATTCTTATCAAGGGTTGCACGTTTTACTATTTGACTAGTACAATCAAACAAAGAAAACCAAAAGGAAGGAATGGGAACCAAAATCAGTTTAAGGAAGTGTCTCAGTGGAAATTGATCCAGCGTCAACAAATTAGGAAGACCTCAGGGACTACATATTTCTTATAGCAAGTGAAACAGACCTGGCCCACAATTTTGCATAGTTAAATGCCCTGAAATGGCTGTTAGTTTCCATTATGTTTAAAAATGAACAATCTGAAATCATAATATATAACAGTATACGGGCAAGAAGTATCAACTATGTGCAACGCCTGTGGCTCAGTGAGTAGGGCACCGGTCCCATATACTGAGGGTGGCAGGTTCAAACCCAGCCCCGGTCAACCTGCAACAACAGAAACATAACCGTGCATTGTGGTGGGCACCTGTAGTCTCAGCTTCTCAGGAGGCTGAGGCAAGAGAATTGCCTAAGCTCAGGAGTTAGAGGTTGCTGTGAGCTATGATACCATAGCACTCTATCGAGAGTGACAAAGTAAGTCTGTCTCTTAAAAAAAAAATAAAGAAAGAAAAGAAAAGAAAGCATCAACTCTATTAATTTTTCATTTACTGTTTTTCTGATTGCTGATGTGTGTATTATGGAGAAGGATAAGTTCATCGTCTTAGTAATTATCATCCAAATACAGAGATGGGTAAAGGAGAACAGAGGTAGTATGTATTGTCATAAGTGACCCGTAAAGGATGGGTGAGGATGCATTTTGAACTAAGGATGGTAGAAATCATTTTCCTAAGGGTATTTTTTGAAAAGTGTGTTCTTTGCTGTCCCATAAACCCTTCCCTATAATCCTAGTTGTCAGAATCCCCTTTCCCTGAAATTTCTAGGTCAAGTGTTACTTGTTTTCACAAAGTCCTTTCCAGTTAGTGCAGCTATTAACTATGTGTGCCTCAAAAGAGCCGGTCTCGTACTTTTCATGTTTGTAGTCCTCGTGACTCAGCACCCTGTAGGTTCTTAAATTATAGTGCTCAACAACTGCATCCATCCTCAAGTAAGGAAAGAGTAAGGGGGAGTGCTCCATGTAGAAGGGAGACAGGATTAAGCCAAGAGCATAGAAAAGTTCAACAGCATCCAACTAAGCATCTATTAAGACCCTACTCACGAACATGGCACACAGATTCTTAATTAAAAAAGGTGTATGAATTGGATCATATTTAGATTACATGGATAGGAAAAGCATGAGGTTAAACGGAAGTTTTGGAGCCATCTAAGAGGCAGTGATTTTATATTTTAGTTCCACGTAGACTGTGACTCATTCAGTCAGGAGAAAGAACATAGAAGTCAAGCTGAGAATCCCTTTTATTCTGGATATTGATAAGACCTTCAGCACCTCTGCTCCATTTATTTTCACTCCTTCTAGTAAGAGATATAGGCCCTCAGGTTTGGGTAAATGACAGGTCCTTACTTCTTAAGCCATTTGTTCGCCTTAAATTACTGTCTTTACTGTCACAAGTTCAGTTCTGTGGAATTAGTGGAAGCTGTGCTCTGGTCTCCTGCACTTGACCTCAAGGCACAAAGTGTAGTCTTCAGCTCTATAGCTGCTAGCTGACTTTATCAAATTAGTTGAATTTTCATAGCCTAAGTTACTCTGCAGGGTTTTTGTTTTTGGCTGGGGTCAGGATTGAACCCGTCACTTCTGGTCTATGGGGCTGGTGCCCTACCCCTTTGAACCACAGGCGCCGCCCCACCTGTTACTCTGAAGTAAAACTAATACTAACAGCAGAAGCTCTGTAAGTTGACCACTCAGAGGACTATACACAAATTTATCAACATACTGAGGTGGTCAACATAAGGAAATGGCTAGGCCTATTGCTTCCTAATGGCATTCTTAAGACAATGTTTAAAATTGTTAACTTGGTAATCCTAGCACTCTGGGAGACTGAAGTGGGTGGATTGCTTGAGCTTACAAGTTCAAGAACAGCCTGAGCCAGAGGGCTCTTGTCTCTAAAAATACCCAGGCATTGTGGCAGGCACCTGTAGTCCCAGCTACTTGGGAGGCTGAGGCGAGAGGATTGCTTAAGCCAAGAGTTTCAAGTGGTTGTGAGCTGTGATTCCATGGCACTCTGAGGAAGGTGACAAAGTGAGACTCTGTCTCAACAAACAAAAAACTTAACCTGGACCTGCCAGACTTAGAACTGCCTACCTGAAATACCTCATTCTATGTCTTCTCTGTGTTTCAGCGTGGAGAGCCTCTGTAGTGAACAGGGCCATTGCGTTGACTTCAAATCTATGTTTACCTTACTCTTCACTCCCCCTCGGTCTCTATATACACTTTTGTACAACTAATTCTTATTCATCTTTCAAATTTCAGTTTAAAAGCAAACCTTCAATATTGTGTCTCTCTGTCCACATGTCTGTCTATCCACACATCTTATGTTAAATTGCAGTTTTTGAATATCCAACTAGGTTTGAACTGTAACAATGGGAATTTCCTATACTTATCTAAAAAATCTGTCTTTCTTTGCTAAAGTCTAAG
>CAUYQV010138408.1:0-26849 GCA_963574575.1 Galagoides demidoff
AACCCACCACCCTCAGTATATGGGTCCAGCGCCCTACACACTAAGCCACAGGTACCGCCCAAAATTTTGATTACTATAAATTGATAGTGATTGAAATAGCATGATATTGTCACAAAAACAGAGAGGTAGATGTATGGAACAGAATAGAGAGCCAACAGATGAATTCAGCTACTTATCGTTACCTGATCTTTGACAAGCCAATTAAAAACATTGAGTGGAGAAAAGATTCCCTATTTAACAAATGGTGCTGTGTGAACTGGCTGGCGACCCGTAGAAGACTGAAACTGAACCCACACCTTTCACCATTAACTAAGATAGTTAACTATCTTTAATAACTTTAATCTCACTGGATTAAAGATTTAAACTTAAGACATGAAACCATATAAATACTAGAAGAAAGTGCAGGGAAAACACTTGAAGGAATTGGCCTGGGTGAATATTTTATGATGAAAACTTCCTGGGCAATTGAAGCAACATCAAAAATACGCTGTTGGGACCTGATCAAACTAAAGAGCTTCTGCACAGCCAAGAACACAGTAAGCAAAGCAAGCAGAAAGCCCTCAGAGTGGGAGAAGATATTTTCACATCATGTCTCTGACCAAGGTCTAATAACCAGAATCCATAAAGAACTCAAATGTATTAGCAAGAAAAGAACAAGTGATCCCATCTCAGGGTGGGCAAGGGACTTGAAGAGAAATTTCTCTGAAGAAGATAGGCACATGGCTTATAGATATATGAAAAATTACTCACCATCCTTAATCATCAGAGAAATGCAAATCAAAACTACTTTTAGATATTACCTAACTCCAGTAAGATTAGCCCATATCACAAAATCCTAAAACCAGAAATGCTAGCATGGATGTGGAGAAAAGGGAACACTTCTACACTGCTGGTGGGAATGTAAACTAATACGTTCCTTTTGGAAAGACATCTGGAGAACACTTAGAAAACTAAAAATAAACTTGCCATTTGATCCTGCAATTCCTTTATTAGGTATATACCCAGAAGACCAAAAACTATATTACAACAAAGATATTTGTATGAGAATGTTTATTGCAGCCCAATTCATAATTGCCAGGTTATGGAAGAAGCCCAAGTGCCCATTGATCCACGAATGGATCAGTCAAACTGTGGTATATGTACACCATGGAATACTATGCAGCCCTAAAGAAAGATGGAGACTTTACATCCTTCCTGTTTACATGGATGGAGTTGGAAAATGTTCTTCTTAGCAAAGTATCACAAGAATGGAAGAAAAAGTATCCAATGTACACAGCCCTATTATGAAACTAATTTATAGCTTTCATATGAAAGCTATAACCTAATTATAGCCTAAGAATATGGGGAGGGGGTGGATGGGTGGATGGAGGGTGATTCAAGGGATCACTTCTATGGTTTATCTTATAAGGGTATAAGTGAATCTTTCTAAAAGTAGAATATAAACATCTTAACACAATAACTAAGAAAATGACATAAAGGCTATATTAACCAGTTTGATGAAAATATTTCAAATTGTATGTGAAAACACCATACTGTACCCCACGATTGCATTAATGTACACAGCTATCATTTAATTAAAAAAAGACACCACAGACAAGAGGAGGAGGAGAGACGGGGTGAGGATGGGGGTGCACTTGGCATGGGTGCAGTTGCCTGTCACCCTGTGTCTTCCCCGCCGGGGCAGAAAAGTCAGCTCCCACACCACTGGGACTCCAGACAGTGGGGCGATTTCCCCTCCCTGGGCTGCACATCCCATGGGTGTCACAGAGCTCACTTCTTTGCTTCCTCAGGCTCTAGACTTGCACCTGGAAGAGACAGATAGCAGGTGATCAGTCCTTATCCCTGCCTGCTGACAGCATCACTGGAGAGCTTTGGAAAGCGCTGGCAGCTGGGCCCCACATGCAGAGCCTGCTGGTGGGATTGGTCTGGAGTGGGGCCCAGCGTCCTAGTTTTGAAAGCTGCAGAGGTGATTTCACTAGCTGGAGACCCATCCTCAGCTGCATGCTTGGCACACTGTGCAGACTGGGGGTGGCCTGTGAGACCTGCTGACCTCCTGTCCTTCTCTCCCTGTGTCCTTTGCAGACTACGGTACCATTAAGAAGGTGCGGGCGCCCCTGAATCAGACCTCGGGCAGCTGTTTGCTAGAGGAGATCGAGCTGTTCCCAGAGGGGCGGAGGGAGCCAGTCAGGAGCCTGCAGATCCTCCACAGCCAGAGCGTCCTGTTCGTGGGCCTGCGGGGGCACGTGGCCAAGATCCCCCTGAAGAGGTGCCAGTTCCACCGCACACGCAGGTAGGGCTCCCAGGCACGGGTGCGCTGGGGCGTGAGCCGGGGTCCCCAGACCGAGGGCGCAGGACCCAGCGGGCCCCAAATGCCCCCAGCCAGATGGCCTCAGGACCTTCCTTCTGTGAGCTCCCTGCCTCCCACGGCGCAAATTCTGCGGCTGATTTACTGCGATAAGAATAAACCACCAGTTGGTGGAGGACGAGCCACATTCTAACTTGTGTAAGCCATTGTCAGGGTTTATAAGAAATACTTCAGTACGTTGGAACACTCGGTGACAACCATGGTTTTGGTGCTCCTGAATTAATTTGGCACTGGTTTATATTTTATTTGAATATAGGCATCCTAGGAAATAGTACAAAATGTGCATTCTCTGACCTAGACCAAAACTTTTATGCTGAAAACCCCTGAGAAGAAGGGTTGATGGACATTGATCTGCAGAATCCCCTTTCCCAGGCATTTCCATGTTCTTGTCCTTGAACCACTTTTCTTGGGGTGCTGCAATGGGGAACCGTGGAGGGCCCCTCAAGTGACCGAGGCGCCATCATGCCTTCCCTCACCCCCGGGCCAGTCTGCCCATCTTCTGTGGGGTGTCCACTGTTGACCACAGTGGACATACAACCCTTGTGCTTAGGAAACAAAAAGGTACTGTATACATCAAACACCTGGAAAGCACTTTAAAAACTGCATGTATAATCCGGCTGCTGACGAAAGATTGCCCTTGGGAAAGTCATAATCTCAAATGTTCTTAGGGCACAGTCCACTCCCTAAAGCAGTGCATAACTGCAGATGTGGTGTAGAAATGGTCCTTTTGACAATTCACTCACAAATACTTATCATACACAAGCCAGTATTTCTCTAAATGAGGTGTCTGATGTCCACTTTGGAACTTAGAAGCTGGAATTCGTGGTACCGTCCTGCCATCGGTATTTCTTGGTGCTAGTCAGTGACTATTAACACTTCTGAATTCACTTTCTCACTTGACCCATGTGAATTGCTGTAGAATCAAATTGGGTATGTAGAGTGTAAAATGAAAAGCGCTCTGCAAAGTTGGAATTCTCAGGGGAACAAAAGGTTTTATGTGTAATCACCACAATATACCTTCTGAGATGATTCTAAAAAATGAAATGTATAATAAAATGCCTCCTTTCATATCACAAAGTTGAAGAATGTTGCTAGGAACTTCCCAGCTAATAATAGTGCTGCTGTGAGTGTTAGTAACAGACGGTGATATTTACTAGCAACCCTCTTTTACATGTGTCTGCTTCCTGCATTTCACCAGTGGCTGTGGAGATTGTTCTGGCTTGTGTTCCCTGAAGTTACTGAGTCACTGATGGTCCAGTGGTGACAAGGGAGGGCTGAGGTCTAGCCAATAGGATGTCACAGTGGGAATGTGTGTGGAAGGGCACAAGCCAGTAAGCTCTGACTTCTAAAGATGACTTCTTGGGGATGACTTAAGGCAGCATGTAGGACACAGGCCTGCCCTGTCCAGAGGGTGATTCTGGGGCCAGAATGGGAGCCTGCAGGGATTCAGCCTTTCCACTGTTCCCTGTTTCACTGAGTCCGGGTTATAGGAGCTCGACTCCTCACATGTGCAACTTAGAAAACTCAGCCTGCGTCGGGGCAGGGGAGAGAGGCGCGGTGTAGCTGGTCTGCTTCATGCAGCTGCACCTGGCCCCATCATGAATCCCCAGGAGACCGTGCCACCAGGCACAGCAGCCCTGGAGGAGTTCACAGCTTCCCTTTTCTTTTAAGGAGAACAAGGCCTCCTGTCTGCCATCATAGGGAGCCTGAGAGGAGAGAGGTTTACATTTATATCTGAGCTGAATCTCCCTGCTGTTCTCTCGTCCTCCTGCTCAGAGGAGAACAGCAAGAGATTATAACCTCACTGTCCACCCGCAGACTGCAGTCTTCTGTGTGCCCACGCTCAGAGGGGCTTAGTTTGTGTTTGGCCCTTTAATATTCCACTGCAATGGAGAAAAGTTTCTACCCAAGTGTTCCCCTGAATTCTTCCCAATGTTTTGCTCTACCCTCCTTCTCCTATAAAAGGACAGGAACGCCTCCATGCTTAACGCTCCCTGCGGAAAAGATTCTGCTCTTAAAAAAGGAATATCTGTATGACCAGTTTTTCTTTTTAATGAATTACAAAGAAAGACAAAAGTGATTTTAGTTCTCTGGAACATGCCTAAAGACGTACACCTTGTAGAAAGAGGACAATAATTGGATAACTGCTGGGTGCTAATTTCTTTGCCAAGTATAATTTCCACAGTAGAATATCAGAAGTTATATTTGTTATTCAAAAAACAATTTTGTAAATAAATTTTGAAGTATCCTAAAAAGATTAAATTGATTATAATTAATTATTAAAATATTTAATTAAACATTTAGTAAGATAAAATTACTTAATGAAATTAATTAATTACATTGTCCATCTCCTTCAAAAATCACATTTCCATTTTTCTCTTCTTCAGTATCTGTTTTTCATGGGCAATACATAACGGCATCTGGTAAAATGTTTATATATTATAAAATTGCCCAGTTTCACAAATGTCCTTTTACGTATCTGTCAGGGTACTAGATGTCGTCACGTCAGCCCTGAGGGTGAAGTAGCGAAGCCTCTCTGTTGTTCACAGAAGGAAACAGCAGCTCAGATTGTCAGTGTCCTGCCCAAGGGAAGGTCACACAGCTCCTGAAACATTAGACTCAAGCCAGAGCTGGGACCGTCGGGCCCCCAGGCCCAAGTTGTGTATTTGGTTTGCTGTGCTGCCCCTGGCAGGGAGGGTGCCCACTCCCTGGGCAGATTTCAGCGGGGACTCGGCTTGACTGGATTTTCCATGTGTGCACCTGGGTCGAGGCAACAGGTTCACAGCTGGGCAGGCGAGGTCAGGGCTCCGGACAGCTGCTCAGGGCTCCTTGCCGTTAGCTGCTGCTTTATTCTGTCTACCCTCAGCCTGGGTCAAAAAAATGCAAAGGAGGATTCGTGCCATTTCCCTAAAGCTTTCTAGAGGAATCTCCGTTCTCTTCTTGTTTTTGAGAATATCCTGGGACTGTAGGTCTCTGATAAAGCACCTGCCCCTACTGGCCACAGCACCCACGCGCTGTGACTCTGAATGAACACAAAGTGTTTCTGTGGAAAGTTATTTTATAAGAACAATATTTTAAGAATCTTATTTTAAATAATAATATTTAATTTTATTTATATAAATTATAATAAATATTTATAAAAATTTATATTTATATAAATTATAATATAATTTATATTATTAATATATTTAATAATATTTTGAAAATCTTATTTTAGTAATGTTTAAGCGCAAAAATATTTAAAAACTTGTTTTAATGTTAGCATTTTTTGGCATAGCCATTTAATAAGTAGGATGACAAAATTATGCAAATGGAATAAAGCCAACTCATTGAATTGATGGTGGCCACAGGAACGTGGAGTGCAAGACCACCTGTTACTGTTCCAGCTTGTCCTTTTTGCCTCTAGGGTGTACTGACATTTCATATTGTGAGTTAGCCTTTGCTGAGCTTTGAAGACTCTGGGCAGGCTGAGGTAGGAGCTCCGTGCATGACTCGGGAGGGCTGGAGGGCTGACTTCAACCTGGGGGCCTCCTGATGTGCACCTGACATGACCTGTATCACATGACCTGTAAAGTGGGAAAAGGTCTCCATAGGGAGATATGGGATGGGGCAGCCTAGAGCAGCCTCTCACTTAATCCCCACCTGGTGGAAATATCAATAGAACTTGCCACTTGGAGGGAAACTAGAGTATGGTGAAGAGCTCATCTCACTGTTTCAGAAGAGTGACCACAGGACTCTGGCTTTAATTGTCATGTCTTTTCCTCCCAGGGAAGTATCTTTGGCTTCCAGGTGGTAACCGATTGTAGCTCTTCTAAATCTAAGAGATGGAAGGGTTGGCAGTATGGTGATGGGAAGGCCTTTGACATTGACTTTTAAGTCATTTTAAGGATTGTGTGCTGATTGAATCAGTAGGTCAGCTCATTTTCTCTGCAAAGAGCCAGGTAGAAAATATTTTAAGCTTCTCAAGTAGATGGTCTCTGTTCCAATGACTCAACTCTTCCTGGTGGCAATGGAGCAGCCTCAGACCGTAATGACAGGCATGCGTGGGGTCAGGAATGCTGACGGATTCCTCTGCTAAAGATATGAAGATCATCTATCAGATTCAGAAAGTTTATTACTTAGTGAAAGTAAGAGCAGAAAAATGTCAGCACCCCATATCCTCTGTCCCATAAGATGAAGCTAAAACAAACAGGGCCAGATGGCAAAGCAGCAGGGGGACAGGAGGGCCAGGGTGCTGTGCTGCTGGAGCTGACCTGGCCCTGTAGCCCAGCAGTTTGGAGCGGCAGCTACACCTGAGTGGCGTGAAGGTGGGGCAGAGCCTCAGACGCCATCAGAACCTGGGGAGCAATGGACAGCTCTTTCAGGACAGCCTCCCTGGGACATAGGGAGGTGGGAGGTATGGCCTGTAGTGCCCTTGAAATCCTGCCAGGTTCCAAGATGGGGAGAGCCACAGGGTGTTCTGCCAAAGCTTAGGTCAGCAGTAGCAAAGCTGAAAGCCTGCCCTACGGCCTCTGTGAAGTCCTGCCCAGGCTCCAGGGCGAACACCCCCAGCTCTGTATTTCAGTGGCCTTTCAGGTGGCAGCCTGGATTTAGCCAGTTGGCAGTAGTTTGCTGATTCTCATACCTTTTAAATGAATGAATGTCCTTTAAATATACACTAATGTATAAATTAGCTATTAAATTTATTATTATTAAGTTACATCAATTAACTCTAAACCCTAATGTTTTCCGAATATCATACAGTGTTCTATTCTTTGGATCTTTATTCAGGTAGTCTTCATTTTTTTTATTTGACACTTATCATAATTTATTAGATAAGATAAACCTATCAGATTATAGAGTCAACATTTGTAGATGAGGGATTGATCTGAATTGGAGAGAGAATGTGCAAACGATCTTCAGTCCTAGAACAGAAACTCGAATTCCAAGTGTCACCTCCTAGCCCCGGCTTCATTCGGGCTGTGGAAGGTGAGCTCCCCTCAGTGAGGCGGCCGGTTCTGTTTCCCGGTTCTCTATGCCCCACTGTGGTGCGCAGTGCAAGACACGCTCAGGAAATGCTTACTGAATCAACAAATGGACCCTCCCCTTTCTCTGCTTTTTTACTTCAAACCTGAAAAGGAAATGATAACTCTTATTAAAAATTGATACTCCCTTTGTAGAAAAGCACAGGAATGTAAAACAGTAGCAAAAAGAAAAAAAGGAAACCCGTGGCTCTCGGGTGTTTGTTTTAGTTTTGCTTCACGAGCAAATTGGAGAGAGGAGAAAAGCCAGGAACAGGCAGGATCATAGCCTAGATATGAAACAAAAGAGCCACACCTTTCAAATTGTGCTTTATTAAACTAGAGAGAAAGATGGGGCCAATAAGAAAAAGATTGGCTCCATTTGAGTGAGTTGCTTCTGGCCATTCTTAACTCTGTTAGCCTGTAATAGTGCTATTATTTAAAAACACACAAATCATTAAGAAAAGTAGTGCCGAAATTAAATTACTACAGGACACTTACTGTTTTGAAGGGCAAAGTTTTAAAAGGTGGAATTAATAGTTGGTACCACAATTAATTAAATAATCTCCAGAGATAGCATCTGGCCAATGAGAAAAGCATTTAGTGGGTGGAGAGTAATTGCAGGATCCCCACGTGGTCCCCCAGCAAGACAATTCCAGCCATTGTGTTATTAATCATATAAACACTCAGAAGGAAATTTTATATGTATCCGTTTTACAAAGTAAACATTCTTCCCTAAAAATGAATTTAATATTTTCTAAATCTTAATGTCTTGAGTTTTTGTTTGCATTGGCTTTGGTTTAGCCTCTAAAGACTGTGAATTTCCCTTCCCTTCCCTCCATTTCCTCCATAGTCAATGTACTGAATTTATTTCATGCCAAACACCAAGCCAGGGCCTGAGTGCAGGGTAACAAATGAGGCATCCCTGATCCAAAGCTCACGGGGCTCAGAGTCTAAGAAGAAGTTCTGCCATGAATAAAATCTCCTGAATATTGCGGAATGGAGCAAAAAGATGTTGGAGTTACTATAGACTTTATTCCAAAACCCTTGTGTCATTAAAGTCTGACCCTGTCACACACTAGGACCCAAGCTTCTCACCTGACGTACCCACTCAGGTGAGCACATCTGAGGTTGTATCTGAGTCTTAACCAGAATTCTAACTGTCCATTTCCAGTAGCAAAGGAATTAATTACCAGTTATGATACATCCATTGAATGGACTGTTGTCTTGGTGGGTTGTTCGGAAGCCCCTGTATGATGACTTTGAGGACACCTGTGCGGTGTGACAGTAGCTGAAGACAGTGTGGCAGCATTATGCCACCATTATCACAACATTTCAATACCAAAAAGAGGAACTGGTGGAAATACACGCACCAAGATGCTCGTTAGGACTGTGACCAGCATAGAGAATGAGGGGTCTCCAGGGGGGCTCGGGCGAGATGGTGCTGTCTTCCAGTGCTGTTAAAAGGTGACAGCCCCAATCCCCGGAAGGGTGGGAAGTGTCCACACAGGAAACCATTCGGTTTCCTGAGTGAACGTATTCTCGGACTCTCAATGGAAATCTATCTTTTAAACAGGTGCCAGCCTTTGTGCTTCAGTTGAGAATCACAACTAAAACAGCTCAAATGGCAATGTTTCGTTATTTGACAGCTGCTCACAGGCCTCCTGTGTTTGAGCTCCCAGATCTCAAGCTCCATGATGAGCTCTGTGGTGGGAAAGCCTGGGCTGAGGCAGGTCTCCTGCGCCAGGGCCTGGCACCAGAGTTGCCCCAACCAGAGGTGTCCTCGCAAACCCTGAAATGTTTTTAACCACCATGTAGTCCAGTGAATTCCCATTTGTCCACCAAACAGCTCCCATCCGGGAAGAGCCTGGGCTTGGGATCAGCCTTTTGCTCCGAGCGTGCAGTATGAGTGAATGAATCCTTTAGCTTCTCTGAATCTCTTTCCGTGGCTGTGTGGTCCATAATAGTGGGCAACCAGAGACCAAGAGAGGTTATGCAGTGGGTCTGTAGGAACTTAACTAAGACGGACGCTCCCTGCCCTCCCCGTCTAGGCCAACAGGTCCTTCTGAGCAGCCTTGCCTGTGAACAGTCTTTTTGACTCACTGCACAGTATGTTGAACGCTGAGCTTCAGATTCTCCTTCTGTCCTAGATGTAGTCAAAATCAAAAATGCATAAACTAACAAAAAAGAAAAGATAAAAAGCAAACTGCTCCTCTGCGTGTGGCTTGCCCTCAGCCCAGCTGTGCCTCGCTTGCCTCTGGCCAAAATGAAGCAAGCTGACCTGCCAAGAATTTGCTGCTTTGGCACCTCCCAGCCTCCGACGTGTACTGGGCTCATCAGGCCGGACTCTGCTCTTTGCATTACGTCATCATTCACCTGACTCTTGTCTGTCTGGGCAAATAAGTTACAGATGGTCGTTGAGACCCTGCCATGAGCGTATTGTATGCCTGGGGGAGTGACGTCAGCATGACCTCAGCGGTCAGTGTGGGGGAGTGATGTCAGCGTGACCTCAGCGGTCAGTGTGGGGGAGTGATGTCAGCGTGACCTCAGTGGTCAGGTGAGCCTCCATGGGTGGACGTTGGGTAGTTCCCTTTCTCCCATGAATGTGTATCTATCCAGGCAAGAGGGACGGAGATCCAGGCTCCGGAGGAGGCCACACAGGCTCTGTCTCAAAAAGAAATATTCGAAGTGGAATTAAGAAAAGCCACTTTTCATAACTGCTTACTTAGAAACCCAGGATTTACTACTGCTGTCTTTAGGAGATGCAACATCCAAAAATAATAGCATGTGCTAATCATGTTTCTTAGAGTATAATATAAAATAAAGGTGGAGTTTCCATAATTTTGCCTGGGGTGTAAAGTATTGTGCATGAGAAAATCGTACGTGTATACACATGGTATCTTTATTGAATGGGCGTTTGTTTTTGTGTAGAAGTTTTAATATTTTACAGCAGAAGTGGAATGTTAAGAACATGCAGAACCATTGGCATTATGGGAAAGAAGAGATGTTATTACAGGCAACTTTTCATTTAAAACAGCTTAAAATACCTCCCTCTAACACTGTGGCATTGTTTTAGGTCTGCGGGTAGCTTTGTAGGGGAAGCTTAGAGTAAAGTAAGGGAGTTTGTGGAATTTTTCCTTATTTGGAAATTTAATTTTACCTAATGACCAGGTTGCTTTAATAAGAAACATGAAAAGGAAGTCAGGTCTTTGGAATGATTCTCTCATGAGGAGCTTTGAGCCACCAATGTGAAAATGGGTCATATACAGAGAATTCAGATATCTGATGTTCTCCGTGTCATCTCATCAGTAAGAAATGACTCTCTGGTTCCACCATGGAAGTCACAAACATGAAGGTGTGCCTTTGGCTAGCTCAGTAGGGCAGGGACACTCTGGGGTCCAGTCTCATCGGCACGGCCAGAGGAGTTGGCAGCAGGAAACAGAAAGGCCCTGAGTGCTCTCCTTGTCCAGGGCTGTCTCATAAGTCCATCTGAAGTGTCTCCAGGTTTTCAGAAACTTCTGGGTATTATTCTACAGAACAGTGCTGCATGTGCAGAGTCACTCAGAAAGAACTGGCCAGCCTCTGACCTTCCTTAGTAGATACAAAAATACTCACTTTTTACTGGCTCACTCCATCATTGGCTGTGATGGTTTATTTTCATCTTCCTTATGCCCTGCCAAAAAGAAAATCAATTGTATGTGATGGAGAAAATGGAGAAACGTTATATGTGTTTTGTGTGATAGAAATACAAGTCAAATTCCATTCACTGGAACTGATTATTGAAAGGGATTTCTATTTAAAATAGTAAATTATTAGCAGTTACATTCCCCAAACTAGAGATTTTAAAAAGCTGATGCTCACTCTCTTGTAACCTTGCATTTGTAAAAGGTGTGTTTTGAATTTAATAAAAGGAAAAAGAAAGCATCCTTACTTCCCTCGTTCTTACCCCTGACACTTGGGTCTGTGTTAGTGTGGAGGCTGAGAAGTTTCGATTTTAAAATAGGTATGTGCAAATGACTTTCAAAATTTTTTTGAGAATGAGAAGAAAGGAGAGTTATGAAAATGCCTTTCAAATACATTCACGATAGGGAGACCAATGAAAACATATGATAAGAGTCTTGGTAGAAGTCAGGGTAAATGCTTCTACGATCTTTACGTAGGAAAGATCTTTCTTAACATGGGATAAAACCTAGATGATATAAAGGCAAATATTTATAAATTTTGCTGCATAAAATCTCATAACAGTTGTATTTCAAAAAAGGATTTAATGTCAAGCAAGAAAAATATTACTCATAATGGGCTATTTTTTATTTCAAATTAATATGATGGTACAAATTTTCAGGTTACATTGTTTACAGTCATAACATAAGGTTCAACCTGTAGTTGAGCCCTTCACCCAGGAGGCAGGCTGAACACATTAGGTGAGATCCCGCCAAGTGCCCTTCCTCTTCTTCCCTAACCTCTTCCTCCTCTCCCCTCTTCCTTGCTGGACTTTATTTATTTCATCATTCCTGTGGGCATGTAGTTGTCTATATATTAGTTTCATATTAATATTGAGTACATTGGATAATTTTTTTCCATTCTTTAGTTTTTTTACTAAGAAAAATGTGTTTCAATTCCCGGTAAACATAAAAGACGTAAAGTCTCCATCTTTTCTTATGGCTCAATAGTACTCCATGGTATACATATACCACAGTTTGTTAATTCATTCATGGGTTGATGGGCACGTGGGTGGCTTCTACAAATTGGCAATTGTGAATTGAGCTGCAATAAACATTCTGGTGTGAATGTCTTTGTGGTAAAAGGATTTTTGTTCTTCTGGGTAGATACCTAGTAATGGAATTGTAGGATTAACTGGAAGGTAGAATTTTAGTTGTTTAAGAATTCTCCATACTTCTTTCTATAAAGTTGGTATTAGTTTGCAAACCCACCAGCAGTGTAGATGAGTTCTCCTCTTTCCACAACCATACCAGCATCTGCAGATCTGGGACTTGGTGATGTGGGGTAATCACACTGGAGTTAGGGGATGTATCAGAGTGGTTTTGATTTGTGTTTCTCTAATGATTAGAGATGAAGAGCATTTTTTCATGTGTTTGTTGGCCATTCATCTGTCATCTTCAGAGAAATTTCTATTATAAGAGGGCAAGAGACAAGAGCAATGGGCTAAATTTTAATATAAAAATATCCCCTTCTAATGACCTTATTTAAAAAATGGCCCATAAAAGGTACCAAAGCAGGAATTGGACATGGATGGAAAGTTTACACGAAAGAAAATACAAATGATAAAAGATGCACACATCATGCTAAGTTGCAATCCAACCCACAATTTAAAGGCACAAAATAGGGCTGACATGGGTGTGTCACTGGAGGTCGGGAGTTCAAGACCAGCCTGGGCAATATAGCAAGAAGCCATCTCTACAGAAATAAGGATAGTCAGGAGTGGTGGCATGCACCTGTTGTCCCAACAACTCAGGAGGCTGAGGCCAAAGGACCACTTTAATCCATGAGTTTAAGGTTGCAGTGAGCTATGGTTATTGCACAGGACTCCCACCTGGGTAACAGAATGAGACCTTATGTCTAAACTAAAATAAAGGAAGGAAGGGAAGGAGGGATAGAGGGAGGGAGGGAAGGGAGAAAGAAGGAAGAGAAGGAGAAGAGAAGGGCAGAGCAGGGGGAAAGGGGAATTGACTAGTAAATTCTCTTTTTTCAGGTGCACCTTAAAAAATACAAAAATGGTAGCAATGGTAGCAAAGGTAGCACCCAGTGTGAACTGGTGGAGTCAATAATATCCTTAACTTTTAACTCATCATTCCACTTACATTTTCTCATGTAGAAAACCTATGTGAAAATGAGCATTGCACCTTGCTTTTAAAGAAGAAATTTAAATAAATTTTGACGCATCAAGAACGTGGAGCATTATATAGCTAAAGAATAAGATACTTTAGCTAACAAATGCAGTCAATGTAACAGTTGAATCCCCAACAATAAAAAAAAGAAAAGAAACAAGGCCAGCGGCGTTAGCCTGCCAGACTTTAGACTGTACTAACCTTAGGGGTTTTAAATTTAAACATAATTGATGCTTTCTATCAGAGTGAATTGATGTCATTCTAACATAAAGATAAATGTTTATCTTATATACATTGAAGTGTCAGATGATGATTCATTTGTTAATAATAAGTTGAGAGAATAAAAGAAAAGAATGAGATAGAGCTTATTTATGGAGAAGAGTAGTGCCTGCAGCTGTGTAGTACTAGGTATAGAGGGAGCCGTGAAGCAGTGTGTACTTTGTACAATCACATTTGCGTGTATTACAGTCATAGGTGATATGTAACGTCATCAGTCATACAATTACAGATAAACAACCACACACAGACTATGTCTAAACCTCTACAGCTGGCCTCCACCTACACTGACCCCTTCCTTACGTTGACCTAATTTTCATAGATCAGATATGTACCACATGTATGTATCCATACAGTAGGCCTAGGTCTTTATGTTGACCAGGTCGTTAGAGTCCCTTGAATAAGTCAACTTTTAGAGCTTCTACTGCATATGTGTGTGTGTGTGTGTGTGTGTGGCCGCACCCACAAGCATGCTTATACGTATGGAGACAACATCTCCAGAATAAGCTAGTGTAACATTACCCAGGAAGAAAAGCTTTCACCTCGTCCTTTATATCTGTGTTTTTGAATCGTTGACTAAAAGCGGCATAGCGCGTGTATGTGGTCACATATCAAAAAGTTCTCCTGAGGTTTCAGGGACTTCATCTAAAAATGCTCATGTTATATTTGAGCCCTTTCATGTAGCCAAAGCTAAACTAAAATATCCACCATCTATAATGAAAATACTAGAACCTGCCTAGTGAACTGTTTGATGAATGATACGATGGCTCGCATCCTAGTTACTGCTATAGTAGATATTCAACAAGTGATTAAGGGGCTGAGGATGGTGTTGGTAATAAAAATTATATTGTTTGTGAGCTCTGCAGAAATTCTGACTTTAGCTCTGTTGATGACACCAAAATGTTTACATTAGCTCATTTAGTCGTCTATCCTGTATTTTACATGAAATAAAGAGTTTTCAAAATATCTACCTGAATGATTGACTATGAATCCGATCCTTACTGGTGTGTGCAGGGAGCTGCGTTCTCCAGCGTACAGACTAAATAAATGCTCTGTTCACTGCCCTGGTTCTCATGGCAGGTTCCCCTGGCCACCCCTGAGGGACAGGCTTGCTGTGGCTGGCTTCTCTCAGACTAGGTAAAGCTGCCTTTCTGTTGACCCTTTGGTGTGTGTTTGTAGCGCCTGCATTGGGGCCCAAGACCCTTACTGCGGCTGGGACATGGTGAGGAAGACCTGCTCGAGTTTGGAGGACAGCCTGAGCATGACGCAGTGGGAGCAGAGCATCTCTGAGTGTCCGGTGAGTGCACACCTCCTCCACCTCCTCACTCTGCACAAGGGAGCCCTGCTCACCTGGCCACCTTCGCCCTTGCTGCCCTGGTACTGTGCCTTTTCAGATGAGAACGTTTCTTTCCCACCTCGTCTGTGTTTTCTAAATGCATTTGATTCCCAGTTCACATGAGGGCCACCCCAGTTGTTGTTATAGACTTTTTGTTTGGAGAGAAATGTGTCTTAAGAGAAAACAGTGCTGGTTTGTTAATGTCGTGCCCTGTCTTTGTTTTATTCTTGGATTGTTTTTCCCCCAAGAGTTTGGTGTGGACTATGTTGCCACTCATAGCACTAATAAAATAGGAACTTCCACACCCATACATTTCCTTTGAGAGCTGTAATTCCAGAAGCCGACATAGGGAAGATTTGAAAAGAATGAATGAAAGGCTAAGACTTTGACACCCGGTGGGGCAGTCTGGCAGAGCCTGCTGGGGGTCACGGGGAGGTCTGGGAGAAGCATCCTGGTGAGTCTTCCCACACTGAACCCTGTGTGGGGGGAGAAACCTGCCTGGTTTCAGAGCCAGACTCTGGATCCAGGAAAAGCAGATTCCACACTCTCCTTTGCTAATCTGTTTTTGAATCCTCACTTGTCAGAAGCAACGTTTGGGGGATTTTTTTTTTTTTTTGCTTTGTTTTTTGTGGCGTTTCTGTTTTTCTTTGGTCTTTAGAATCCTTCATCCAGTAGGCTTTGTTCACACAGAGTGTGAGCAGCAGGTGGGAACTTCCACATGATTGAAAAAATTGAAGTCAGGCTGCTGGTGGTGGCTGCCTGCCAGTCAGTCCCGACTTATCTCAGGACAGGGGTGTGGCAGCGCAGTTGTGTGCAGACCTGGTGGTTTCTGCCTGAAGCATCTCAATTGTCAGTCCACCTCCTAGCAAGGAGCCTGTCCCGCCCTTATCTACAACACAGGGTTCCTCTAACTTGCAAGTGGGAGAATCGGACTGAGTGAAGTGAGGAAGGCGGGACTACTCAAGCCAGGGTCCCTCCTCCCGTGTTAGCTCAAGATCCAGGGGCTTTCCCTGCCCAGACACCTGCACCATCACGTTCCGGCTCCTGTACGGTCAGCTGTTAGTGCTTTGGGTTATATAACTTTACATCTATGATTTTAGAAGCAAACCTTCCTGTAGAGTTTTCTCAGTAATGTTTTTTGGGTTTTTTAATGTCTAGGAAAACGGCATTGTTTGTGCAAAGTCTCTTCTCATTTCTCAACAGTACTTTGAGAGCATGGAGGGGCTCACCTAGAACTCTTTGCAGCTTGATACAACAGGCCGTGCAGTATCTGAAATATAGCTCCAAAGTACACGTGTGCACTTGGAAAGAATCAGCACGTCTTCTTTAGAGATCTTTGATCTTGTGTTTTAAATTATAAAAGAGAGAGAGAGAGAAAGAGAGAATAGCTATTTCTCTCAAGCAAGGAGGTCATCATCTAGGACCCAGAGTTGCCTTAGTGTAAATCTGAAAGATGCTAATTATGTCACTCAACTATTTGTTATATATAAAATATATGTCTTGTATATTTCTACCAAAAAAAAATGAAGGCATCCCATATTTAAGAACTGATGAGAAGTTTGTCACTAAAGTTGTTTCCTACTCCTGATGGGAGAGTTTCTGTTAGAATTCAGATGAGGTCCAAGGGCAACGGGGACCTGCCCTGGTGCTGGGGCTCCCCTCCACCACCTTTGCTCTCAAAATATGGCTGAGATGTGATCCCTGGATCTCTGTCAGTAAAACACTCATAGCAAGGTCTAGTCTTCTGATAAAAGGTGGCTTCATGTCACAAAACCCTCCCTTCCTCCTCACCCAAAGTATTTTCCTCACTTATCAAGATACACTTTTGATAAGTCAGGAATATGCAGTGAAGCCATTTTGGAAAGTTATGTCATTTTGAGCAAAGCACAGGAAAAGAAACCATCGATTTTTCTGATTTATGAAGATTGCCATATAGAAAATGGAAAATATTATATTATCTAGTACTTTAATTATACATCTCTTTCTAAAATCTATTTCTTAGAGAGAGATGAGCCAGATGACAATTATTGGCATTAATGCAGAGCAGTCTTAACTTAGGCATTTTGGAAAACTGCTAAAAATGTAGTTTGTTTCCATGTTATTTTTCATTTTCTTTTTCCTGAAGTAGAAGAAAGGCCTAATTTTCTTGGCCAAATGTGCCATATAGTGTCATTTCTGATAAACTATTGGCTGTAGAGTGCACCACTGCTTTATGTGTTAAGCAAAAGAAAAAAAAATCTCCTGCCATGGATTTCAAAATGCCGGCTGCTTTCAGAGGTGAAAGAAAGGATCTTAGGATGAGTTAATACTTCTACATCTTTACCTACATCTATGTACGTTGGCATATAGAAGTGTATCTCTTTATCCAAAAATTAAGCTTTGTAAGCTGAGGGATATTTTAATGAGAACAAGCATCTCATATCCCATGTAAAATTTCAAGTTGAATAAAATTTCAAGAGGCAATCCTGTTTCTTTGAGCTCACTAAGAGGGAGAGGATTGTTGTTAATGATGGGTTGACCCCAGACCCTCTTGTGTGACCTTAGCGTGTAAATCTTCACAAACCTTGGGCCAGTGTTCTGGTACGACTGAGTTCCCCAGAGTTAGTGTTTCAGTTAAACCTCACTCAGTGCCTGAGACTCATGGCTGTCTTAGACCATTTGTGCTGCTAAAGCAGACTGTGTGAGGCTAGATAACTTGACGGTAACAGACATTTATTTCTCCTGGTTCTGGAGGTGGTTTAGGATGGAGGCACTAGCATTTGGTCTTGTGAAGACTGCCTTGAGGCATCTTCAAAATGAGAGAAAGTGGAAAGGCAAGAGACACCCACTCCCTCCCTCGAGCCCCTGGACCCATTCCAGAGGGAGGAGCCCTCGTGGTCTAATCGCTTCGTGAAGGTCCCACTGCTTAATACTGTCACACTGCCCAGACCCAAATTTTGGAGGGACGCATTGAAGCCATAGCAGTGGCTTAGACCCTCTGCTCCCCAGAGAGTCTGAGTTGGAAATGAGACCACCAAGAAATCTTTAAAGGAATTAGAGACTTAAAGTAGACTTATTTTCCATGAAAGGATTTCAATTTAAAAATATTTATGGCTTTCCATAGTCCAGAAGACAGGGCGGCAGCTTACTGACACATTGATTAACATTCTGTTTGCTTACAAAATTGTAATTGAAAACATTACTCTCAGTTTAAGAGATTTTGAAGTGCTTGAGTAAGATCTAAATTGGCATATCTAAACCAGTCAGAATAATATATATTTATGTCCTGCATAATTTGTAATTTTGTTTAGCAAGGGTAGCATAGGCTTAAGAATCTACTTGGGCTTTATTTATGCATGAATGCCATCCATATCCTTGGTGGGTACCTGGTTGCCAGGATACCATATCCTAATATGAATCCCTATTCCAAAATACATCATGTGATAGCTACAAAATAGCATAGATCAAATTAACACCTAAGGGTCTCTCAATAACAGGGCCCTTCTCAGGGCAAGTGTGTAACTAGCTTTGTAGAATGAAAGAGGACATTTGCATTATAAATATAAATAAAGTATAAAGCCTTCATTTAGGTTGGAGTCTGAAGGGTTTAT
The DNA here is from genome assembly GCA_963574575.1 of Galagoides demidoff. NCBI lineage: Eukaryota > Metazoa > Chordata > Mammalia > Primates > Galagidae > Galagoides > Galagoides demidoff. The sequence goes on from CAUYQV010138408.1 coordinate 18,414, forward strand.
TCAAGGTTTTAAAATGAACTGTGAAAGAAAGTAATATTCAAATCCAATATTTCTGACATGATTCCTAATCTGTAAGATAATGCCATCCCCAGCTCTAAACATCTTCATAAAGCAGCGGCCAATAGGTGGACCAGTGACCTCGCCGTTGCCGATGATGCTGATGATAAGCTGGCGAGACACTGTCTCTGAATGTTGTAATGGAATATACTGTAGGAGGGAAACAGGGGGCGAAGGTCGGATTACGTGTGTAGACCATGTGCTCAGCCTTCAGTGCGTTACCTCACTGAATGTCACAGTGACCCCATCATTGCTTTATTGTTTCGATTTCATGGATGAAAGGACTAGGCCTCAGAGACATGAAATAAAGATCACCACGATTTACCCATCCTGCTAGAGGCCACACCACACCCAACTTAGCACTCTTTGGATGCTGTCTCCCTTTGTAATTCATTTATAGAATTAAGACTAAGGGTGATATTAATTAAGTTGATGTACAAACATGGACAAGCCTTCCTGAGAAGTGTATCCAACATCCTGTTTTGTTACGGTCTCTGGCAAAAAGCACATGAAATTTGAAAATAAATAAAGGGCGATATTTTAACTTCGGAACAAATATCCGAATAGAAAATATAAAACTTCACTGTACTCAGACAAGAATAATGGCTGGAGTCAAGTAAAGTTCTAAAGATGTGCTCCGGAGGCCTCGCAACTCACCAAGGGTATCTATGTCCTGAATGAGTTGAGAATTAGTTAATAACCATGACACTTAGGCTTATGAATGATGCTCATTCATAAAAATTGGACCTTCCTTAGCTAGCAATTGCAAAGACATTATTTCCTGTTGAAGGGACATTTGTTATGACATGGTTAGAAGCAAAATTATATGAAACTTTAAGACTCTCGCCCAAGAAGGATCTAGGAATCACATTGCAGAATAAAGTGGTTGAGATCACAGGGTCAGGACTCAGCTTATTTGGACAGACTCTTGGGTATTTTACAATGAGAGTGACTTTGAGAAAATTGCTTATTCTATCTGAACCTGTTTTCCAATCTGAAAAATGGGATGTAAACACTAGGGATGGGGTAAAGATTCAAAGAATTAATACAGGTGAAGTGCAGTGGCTGGCACGCAGGAAACCACTGGTGTGAGGTTTATGTGTTACTGATGCTTAATATTTAATAGTATAAAACGTACACCCTACGTAGGAAGTCATTTAGGAGATATCCAAACAGCACATCTATAAGAGCATTTACTCTAGATAGCTTTATTTTTGATGTCTGCCTAAGGAGAGCTAAAAAATAATATATGTGTGTGTGTGTGTGTGTGTGTGTGTGTGTGTGTATAAATGTATCCACATGAACAAGTAAAGCTGCAGGACTTACACCATTTTTCATGGATCTATTCTCAAGGCAGATTTTTAAACTCAAGGTCAAATGAGCATGTGGTTAAAGGCAGTACTGAAAGCCCTCACCCAAATGCCCATGTGGTTTTTTGAGGACTGCAAGTTCTCCTTGCTCCCACGTGTAATGGACCCAGCTGCAGTGTTCCTGGACTGAGAACAGTACTCTCAAAGTCTGCAGCTACCCAGCCCTGGCCAGAAACTAAAACCCACAGACGTGTCCTGCAGAAGCCACTGTGCACTCTCACTAACGACCCACAGAAGCCACTGTGCGCTCCCACTAACCACCCACAGAAGCCACTGTGCGCTCCCACTAACGACCCACAGAAGCCACTGTGAGCTCCCACTAACAACCTGCTCGATGGATTCCTTCCTTTCCAGTACCCATCACTATTGCTGCTCTGTCATCTGCCTCATCCTCTTTATCTTCCATTAGCCTTCACTGAGCTCAAGTTCTTCCTTAATTCCCCTGTGCCATTGTTTCATCTTTGTTTTTCCTGGGTCAAAGATAAGACAGCTGATCCTTGCCCATCCATGTATGTAGTATTTTGGAAAGAGAATATTTATGACATGCATCTCTTTGCTTAGGACCCTATTATTTCATGTCAGATTAAAATTAAAAAAAAAAAACAAAAAACACCACACCACACACACACAAAGAACGATGTCAATAGCAGTGGTTCTCATTAAGGGAAAAAGTGACCCCAGTGACATTTATCAATGTTTAGAGATGTTTTGGGTTGTCCCGTCTTGGATTGGTGGGATACAGGAGTCAAGTGGGTGGAGGCCGGGAATGTCACTAAATGTCCTCCGAGGCACAGGGCTGTCCCCACAGATGGAACTGTCCAGCCACAAATCCATAATGCTGAGTTTGAGAAATCCTGGAGAGGTGGGAATAAGGCAGACTAGGGCTTCAAACTGCAGCTTCCAGATGACTGGCTAATCTTTATCTTTGGCAAGTTAAAAAATTTCTTTGAATCTTAGTTTGCTTTTTCTTAAAAAAAAAAAAAGTACAAAGAGATTGAATCCTATAGGACTACACTTGTCTAACAGCAGTCGCGTCCTCTGAGAGCAGGATCTTTGAGCAGATGGTTTTCATCCTACAGGGCACTGGCAGGTGTTGGTTTCAGGGCTGGTTCTCCTGCCCAGTTGAGGGAGGATACCGGGTGAACGGTGTCTGATTCCCTGGACCTTCTCCTCTTGCTCACAAGCTGGCAGCAGGAGCACCAGCCATCACACCTACACAAAAGTGTCCAAAGCAGGAAGGACTAGAAGGAGCAGAAAGCATTTTCTTTTCTTTCTTTGGAGGAAAATAATTTCTAGGAGCCTCTTGAAGTTTCCTGTTGAGTCTCATGGGCCAGAATTGGGTCACATGTCCATCCCTAGACCTTGCACTGGCCCAAGTGAGGGAGTTGCCATGACTGGCTGGCTCAGACCAGTCGGGATTCACCTGTTGGCCTCTGGGACATCCAGTTCAAGTTCAAAGGTATAGCTGGTCTTAATGGCAAGGAATAATTCCCATAAGGAACACAAAACCCCTTCCTTTCAAACTGTTTTCTTCATAAAAACTCTTTCACCTTGGCCTATCCTGCCATGAGTTCTTTGGAGTGAAAAAGAGTGAAAAAGTGAAAAAAGTCTTGGTTTTCTCCCAGGACAGGAGATTTACTCTGAGAAAGCGTGTGAACTGGAACTCCCTTCCATCTTCATCTGTTTGTCACCGCCATATTGTATTAACAATTTCCTCTCACCTCACCTCCTAGATTTCCTATGTTATCATGAGCTTTGCATTTCCTCATGACCTTCCATAGCTGCGGCAAGCCTAGCAAGCTCCCGGCTCATTTCTTTTTCATTTGGAGACCAGGGGAGCTTGGAGAGAACCTTCTTTGTCCCACATCCTTTAATCTGTCCCGATTATGGCCTCAAAAGTTTCAGATTAATATTGAGGGGATTTATAAACCTTCCAAAAATCACAAATGCATTCTCAACCTGCATTATCCCTCTCATCTTCACAGAGAAGTGAGGCAGATTGCTGGAGGGAAGTGACCAGATGTCTCTGAGAGCCCCTTGCACTACCTCTGTGCTGGTCGGCTCCCTCTCCACTCCCCGCCCACTGTCTACCCCAAGGGCCTGACTTCCCCAAGTGCAGATGGTTCCCTCCATGGTATCTTGTTGTCTTTGGTTTAGCCAATAGGAGGCAGATCAGGAGGAGTGAGGCTGGGTCTCTCTCCCTCATCCCTCTTTAGCTCCGGATGGCTCCAGGGTAACTGTCCCCTCCCCATCTGCAGGCTTAGGGGATTCTCAGCACCTCTGGGGGATTCATCACTCTTCACGGTTTTCTTGACCCAGCCCCCACTTCTGGCCAGATTGCCCTCATCACATTCTCAAAATCCCACAGATTTTGGCTTTTTGTCCTGTCAGGGACATGACGGATGTATATACTTAAGATACAGACCCTTCTTCTTTGGGACCCCACATATAACATGGAGCTATGTGATTTTTGTGTTATTGTTTGCTTTTTAACTTGCGGGTCTTCCTTTTCTGACACTACAGTAATATTCTAGAGGCCTCTGCCTCCTCTCTAACATAGATTGTGTTGGATATTTGTAGATAAACAAGACTGCAGGTGAGGAGGATGAGTATTTTATGCTAAACATTTTATGTGGATGTTAGTATTCTTAGTAAGTATTTTTATCTTTTTATATGGTTTTGCTTTTTAAATCCAGTAATTTTTAAGCTCCTGAAGTTTCTGCATCATTTGGATAAACTGTGACACATGTTTTACACATCCAGGTTTGGCACCTGCCTCTGCGTCACACATACAGCAGCCCTGAGGTGCCCACTCCCACAGCCCATCCCTAGCTTGGAAATCCCTTCTTTCCATGGTCCGTTCCTCCACCAACAGAAGATCTGCAGGAGATACTTTGTATGCCGTATAAATCCAGCTGAGGAGCCAAACGGGGCAGTAATTTGAAAAGAAATATATGGTGCTCATGTGACAACGCCCCACACAGCAGCAGCGTCGTGTTCATGTGATAACGCCCCACACCACAGCAGCGTCCCTTTCTTCTCTCATCCCCAGTGAGAATTCTCATCCCCAATTTCTTCTTTTAGCAACATTCCCCTCGTGTCTGAGGCAGATGGTAGGACTGTGGAACAGGGAACTGAGTTCCTTGTCATCCACATCTGGATCTAGTCTGGCATGGGAGGTGTCATTTGAAGGTCACAGGGGAAGGTATGTGGTACCTTAGTTGTATTTGTGGAACCAAAATGGAACTTGGCACCATTTCCCCGTGGCCCACCCAAGAGGTTGACCTTCCTTAGGGCCTCATGCCAACCACGTGACAAGCACTCAGGTGGCATTTTCTCTTTTCCCTCGCAGGACTCTTCCCTGCGGGGGGGATCAGCACAAAAGGAGCAGCTGGGCAGCTGGTTCTACAGGTCCCCGCAGCAACCTTCCCCCTGCCCCAGACTGCCAGCACAGCACATCAGACAGCACTAGTCACAGTCAGTATGGACAGTTAAAATAGAGTGGGCCAATACTGTGGAACAGAGCTGGCTGATCACTGTTCTGATCAGATGCTGGCTCTTTGTACAAGGAACATGTGCTTTTTGCAGTGAACAATGACAGCAGTGTTTGTGTCACAGGTAGGGATCTGGGTGTAAAGGCACGTGGGGATTTTTGGGCGCAGGTATAGTGCGAGGTCACAGCCCAAGTGACTGCTGATGCCTTACCCAGGAGTCTTTAGGCTGGAGGCGAGAGGAAGGTCTGATGAAAGGTGGAGGAAGAATGTTGAAAAGCCTTAACAGAATCTCAGATTCACTAATCCCTTTACCTGGTTCATCTGTGCCCTGTAAGACTCAGGACAGACCCTTACTGCTCTTCTCTGGCCCTGGGAGCTTGTCACCTGTCCCCTGCTCTGGGTCCATTGCTGGACTTTGCACATGGAGCAGCCACACATCTGGCTCCTCCTCACCACCCCCCAAGCTCTCAGAAGGAAGTTAGAGCCAGGCTGGACTGGGGGGCTCCTCACAGGCAGCAGAGCTGTCCCTTAGCAGGCACTGCCTTAAATATGTTTGGGATTAAGTGTTTCAGTTTCAGGTGATATTAGAGCCAGGCCAGGTCTTAGATAATAACCCGGTCTTTCCATTTGTAGAGGCCTGTAACCATGCTTTAGCTGTGGAGCTGTGATTGTCACTCCCATTCTTCTCGTTTGTTAGATTTCATGCATGGGAGGTCATTCTGCCATAGCCTGATCAGTCAGTCACTGGGATCCTTCTCTCTTCCTCCTCTTGGCCAGCCTTCCTCCTATCACCTGCTCCGGTTCCCCCTCCACCTCCTCCCTCGTCACCATCTCTTCATCAGCCATCTCCGCCAGTGTCCGCGCTGCTTTGCTTCAAAACACCCCCTCATGCATCTCTTTCTACCTGTAACAAAAAAACATCCCAAGGGGATGTGCTGGTCTTTGGGGAGGTCTCTTACTCTGTTATGTTTCCAGCTCCCACCCGTCCTGACAGCCTCTCTTGGTTTTGCTTCCTAGACCAGGAATCTCACTGTGGATGGACGCTTTGGTACATGGTCTCCGTGGACGCCCTGCACGCACACAGATGGCAGTGCTGTGGGATCTTGCCTGTGCCGAACCCGCTCCTGTGACAGCCCGGCCCCACAGTGTGGTGGCTGGCAGTGCGAGGGCCCCAGCGTGGAGATCGCCAACTGCTCCAGGTGTGACTCTCAGGACACTGAGGGTGTCAGACTCAGACACCCAGGGGTCTGGGAAATCATTCATAACACAGGCCAGATTTACTTTTTGATATAGAACGTTGGCAAAATGACAAGGATATTTACCACTTAAAAATCACCTATGGAGGAAAATTGTAAACGATAAATTAGTTTATAGATCTAAACCTGCTCATATGTTCATTGTTAGATGAGGAAAAATATTTCTAATGTGCACAGCATGATTGGCTTGTTCAAGGAAAATATCGTGCTAGTTAAGAATCTTCCTCTGAAATATGTGCGTTCCTAGTCCCTGACTGGTGGAGCCTGCTACATTAGTTAGGAGATGGATGAAGCCAAGGCTCTGATCAAAAACATCTCTGCTCTGTGTAATGCATGAACTCAGGACCCCCAACTCAGCTAGCAACAGGCACTCGGTGACCGGGGACAGTTTAGGAACAGCCCAGAGAGAGTTTCCTGTGTCCTCTGCTTGCTATCCTGCTGACTGCTGGAGTTTGGTCACATTCCCCGCTCCGCGCTCTTTCCCTTCACCTGTAGCAGGTGACCACAGAGATATTTTAAGCATGGATCAGCAAAGCTTCCAAAATCAGCCTCTAAACATCCTCCCCATTTGTTCATTAATTTAGGGTATTTTCAGAAAGTACTATCTTCTTTCCATGAACCTATTGAAAATGGGAAAAATCTCAGGGACAGTAAAATGCAGACGTGGAGATCAAAGCGTCTAAGACCCCAGGGTGTCACTAAGAGGGGGAGGGAGGCTAGAAGAGGAAGGGCAGGTGTAAAAGGCAGACTCTGTCCTCTGCTCGTGTTCTGCACACCACACAGTGGGAAGGAGCAACTCAGGCTGTGGAGATTAGGCTGTTTTGCGTGATAGGAGACATGGGCCTATCGAGTGTATTACACATTGCCTACTTTCTGTGAAACTAGGTAGTTTCCACCGATGCCTGCCAGAAACTTTATAACAGCTATCAAACTGCTATTGTCGGAAGATTGCAATAGAGTACCTAATACCCTCCTTGCATTGTTTAATGGCTGAAGGCTTACCAAGTACATTACTGTGCCGGGTTTATTGATACATCTTCTGTTCTTGTTTTAGTTGGAAAGTCATTCTCTGCAGAGCTACAATACTGCAAGTGGTTATTTTAAGATTAAAAATTAAATAAGTGAGCTGGTTTTAGTGATGCTTTAAATACATGAGGGGATTGCCTTGTACTGACAGTCACAAAAGTGATCCACCTGCTGACACAGGCTTCCTTTGTGCTCTAATCAGCACGGGGAAGTGTGAGGGCCCAGGTCCACGTCCTGAATTCAGACATACACAATTACACTCATTTGTCTCCTCATTCATTAAAGTCCTGTTACTCACATACTTTTTATTTATTTCCTACCTTGTATACAAGTTCCATATATTATAAATTGACTATATCATAAAATTTTACGTTTGTTAATGGTGGAAGTTCTCTTTTCTGCATTATCTCTATTTTAGTCAGCTATTTTTAATTGCACACAAATTTTATGGACACCCTGTATATAAAGAAACTTTTAAAAGGTTATTTTATTTGTGTTGAAATTGCTATCTACATTTGGATGTAATTTAGTGAGTAACTTGGACCTATTTTAAGATTGTAGGTAACAGAGTTTAAGGTAATAGCTAATTAAATAGGAAGACCTGTTTTATTTTATCATAATTTTAGTTAAATTGTCAAAAAAGCAGCTTTACTATACTATCATTCATACATATACATGTATATTTCCCTTGTATCACTGTTTTAGTAAATAGGTAAGTTCTTTATATATATCACTAAGTTTCAGTAAATAAAGCAGGAAATACAAAATATACTAAGACTTTTTCCAGAGGAATTTTTATTTGAAATTATTATTATTATTATTTTGGTAGAGACAGAGTCTTTTTTTTTTTTTAATAGAGATAGAGTCTCATTTTATCACCCTCAGTAGAGTGCCATGGCGTCACACAGCTCACAGCAACCTCTAACTCCTGGTCCTAGGCCATTCTCTTACCTCAGCCTCCCCAGCAGCTGGGATCATAGGCGCCTGCCACAACGCCTGGCTATATTTTTGTTGCAATTTGGCCAGGGCCAGGCTTGAACCCGCCACCCTTGGTATATGGGGCCACACTGTCCCCTGAGCCACAGGCACCACCCTATTTGAAATTATTTTTAAAATTGTATAATTCTCATTACTTATACTTGAATCTTCAAGGGCACAGTTGAGAACCTGCATATTTTTATAGGAATACATAAAGTAAAACTGAGAAATAATATTTTTTTTTGCTAAGGGACA